>CAUYSK010069099.1:0-15954 GCA_963575035.1 Avahi laniger | reverse complement strand
GGTATTCACGGTAGCGCTGCTGGCAGGACGATGGTGGCACTGGGGGTAGCAGCACCGGCAGATTTGAGGCACTCATTCCCTTTGTCAGATTGACTAGACTGCACAGGATTTCCAACCCTTGGAACTTGAATTCCCCCAGGTGTATTTGTCAAAAGTAGCAAAGAACAAGACAAATCAGCTCATGCCTACAGATTTCTTCTCTTGTTCATGGTTGGTACTTTCAGAATCATTAAATATAAGGCGCCTTCTTGACATTTGCATTCGAGCATGTAGCACGGTGCCGTGCCCAGTACATAGTCCGGCCTTCAGTAAATATTTGTGAAATGAAGGGATAAACTAGCAGAAGGACACAAGCCTTGCTCTTGGATGAACTCATCGGAGTTAACTGTCCCATCTTCAAAGATAACAAGGGGTTATAAGGCCCAGTGCCCGTCGCACCAGAACATGCCTGCATCAACGCCGTGCAGTACGGGCAGCGCAGTGGCCCCTCTTATCTGGCAAGCTGCGAAGGCTTGTTGGCACCTACTCTGCCCCTGGGAGCCCACTGGGTGTCAGCCTGGTCTGACCCCTTGTACCCAGCACCCTGCCCTCAGAGGTAGGGCCTGTTCTGCTCTAATTCTGCACTAACTGAACACGAGGAATCGTGGAGAAGATGGCACCTCCTGCCAGCTGCCTTGGAGACCCCACACCTCGCTCCCCAGCGGCCCTGCCATGCAGCAGGGATGAGAGGCACGTCCTGGCTCTGGAGATGTTCTTCTTGGCAACAAGTCCTCCCCCGATGGCAGGAGGGATTACAGAAGTGGCCTCAGATGCCAGCGCCCCCACCACCCACCCTCTCTACTCTGGCAGGTCACAGGCACCTGCAGAGTCTCTGTTCACTGTGTGTGGAACAGGAATAATCCTGTGCCAACCTCTTAGGGTACTCATGGCTTTTAGGCATGTGGCACATAGTGAGGACTCAATAAATGGTTGCAGATATTAATTTTAGTATCATTTATTATTTTTATTATGAGTGGAGACATTGAGCGAGTAAGCAGTGGATAATGATAGACCAGAGAATTTTGTGTCTCTTTGGTGGAACATGTGTGGCTTGGATTCACCTTGAACCCCCTGATCCCGACACTGAGGTGGGTCCCCTGTTGGACACATGGTACTTACTGGTGGGACTGTTGACAAGGATGGGGTGAACCATAGGCATTTGGGTCCAAGCGCTGTTCTACGGGTAAAGAGTAAGATCTGGAGACTGAACAGTCTTGGATTTCCACCCCAGACTTGCCTTTCCCTGGCCACGTGACCCCAGGTGAGTGCTTCTGCTGAGCCTCCATTTCTTCGTGTGCCCAGTGAGGTTAGTGAAACTGACCACATGGGCTCCTTGGCAGAGCACGGGAAATGAAGCGCAAACGGAGCGAGGGTGGGGATCTGCCTCTGAGGCAGCACAGGACAGAAGGGAATGGGAAGACCAAAGTGGTTTTTGGATTAGACCTGCCTGCAGCCTTTATCTGTCTCTGGAGTTGATTTATTATTCCCCCAAATGCTGGAACAAAGTCAAGAAACAGGAGGAAGGAAGGGAGGGAGATGGGTAATAAGAGTATGGAAGGAAATGGAAACATGGAGGGTGCGGGTAGCAGCTGCCTGCCCACAGCAAGCTCCACAGCGGGGGAATTCATTGGTGGGCGTCACTTTCATTATTACGATCGTTCCTGTTAAAAGATGTAGAGGGGACTCCAGGTAAAAGGAAGAGCTCAAGGAAAGACATCTCTTCGCAAGAAGAGATGAACAAAACCTAGGCTGAATTTCCTCAAGCTCACGAAGCACCCTGTGCAGTCTGCAGAGGATGTGGAAACTGAGGCAGGCTGCCCCCTGAACTTCTGCTGCCCCTCAGTGACTCCACATATCCAGCAGGGGGAGTTCATCGGAGGGTGTCTGTGTGTGCACGTGCGTGGGGAGGATGGAGCGTGCTTCTTCGCACACAACATCAGACAGTGGGCCGGCCACTCCCCCACATCATCTCATTGCATTGTCACACAACAACACTACGAGGCAGAATCTCCTGTCACCTTTATTTTATAGATGAGAAAATTGAAGCTCAGAGAGAAGTGAAGACCAGCCTAAGGCCACATAGCTGCTAAGTGCAGGGGCAGTGTTGGAACCCAGGCCCGCCGGTCCCCTTAGGTCTCAGAGAGTCTATCCTTACTACTAGTATGAGCTCTGCCTGACATTTGGGGAAACTGAGGCTCAGGAAAGCCGTTTCCTTGCACCGCCTACTTGAAGCAGCGTGAGGCTAAATCCCAGTTCTGTCCGCTCCTTGGCCTCCTCCCTGGCACATCCTTGGACAACACAAAATCTTCCATCTCCTTTCTGATCGTCCTCCCTCTCTTGACTGTCTTCCAAAATTTTGGGGGAGCAATAAATAAACCAAAGTTTCTCTGTTTCTCTGCTGAAAGACAAAGAAACATTGTAGGAAGCTCCAAGCCCAAAACATTTTGGTGTTTGCGTGACCTCCGTCTGAGCTGCCCGGGAAACAAACCCTCCTCCCCTGTCCCAGCATCGCCCTAATATGCCAGTGGGCAGCAGCCGGACTCCAGGGCTGGCATGCATTGGCCCCGCCCCTTCTCACCCCAGAACCCGCTTGATTCAGAAAGTGCTGCATGTGACGGTGACGTGCACAGACTTAGAAGTCAGGCGATGCTGTTCTGGAACCTGGCTCTGCCTTTCTTGAGCTGTGTGGCCTTGGGTAAGGCACCTACTGTGTCTGAGCCTCGGCTCCTTCTCTGCAAAATAGAGGTGATATCTCCCTTTTAGGGTTGCTGTGAGGATTAACCGAAAAGGTGTATATAAAACACCTGTTCCATCGTAGGCACTCATCTGAGAACTAACAGCTGAACCGTGAGTCTCGGGCAACAGACTTGATAAGAATAGGTTCCTCTGCAACCACAACCCTAGTCCCCAGCACAAATATGGCCATTCCTGGCACGTGCTATCTCTCCCTCATCCATTACCCATGGCAGACATTGATCATGCATGCATCACTGGACTTTTTCCTTCTAAGCTAGGAAGTGAACCTCAGAATCCTTCTTAACACAGCACTCCAAGCAGTGACTGAGTACAGCTGGCGTGAGAGATAGATGAAGTTTACTTGCATCTCAATTCTGTCCACATTTGCTGCTCCCTCTGCTCGGCGCAGGCTGTCTCTCTGCTCTGCTTTTGTGAGTACGTGTTTCTATGTCTGCGTATGTGTGCATTTAAACTTCTCTTCCAGAGTGAAAAACCATTCCAGTCATTTGTGTTGGTTTATTTGTACAAACCTCTGGACTTTCAGAAAAGCACTTGCAATGTTATGTCTAAGGCTTGGGATGTCCAAGTAACATCAGCTCATGTCTGAGAGGGATATGGCTGGGAATCAAGTTAGAACTTGGGAGAGCAAAATCCTCACCAGCACACACCCTCAGCCACCTGTAGGAGTGGCACAGGAGATGGCATGGGAATGTGAATTTGAAGTCTTCAAAAGACTTAACACTCCATTGGTTGACAGCCATAATCTCAAGGAGGCAGGCCTGGAATACAGCAGTTTATACTTTAGGGTAATGCTAGCTGCTGTAACAAACCCCAATATTGCAGTGGCCTAACACATAGAATCAGATTTACGGTTCATATAACGGTTCACTGTGGGTGTTCCTGGTGGGCAAGCAGCTTTCTTCCATCTTGTCACTCCCCGGCCTTAGTGATCTTCCACATCTAGATGAAGCGGGTGTGGAAGGCACACTGCGTCTTAAGCACCTTGACCTGGCAGTGACGACCATCACGTATGCTCAGATTCATTAGGGAGCGAACGCTTCCAAACGCAAGGAGTGGGGAGGGCAGAAAATGTGGCCTCCGGCTAGCCCAGCAGTAACTCCAGCTTCAGGGAAGTACATGATGCAGGTGAAGACCACAGCCACGGGCCTGGGCACCAGTCAGCTGTGTGGAGTCCCGGCTGGGCAAGGAGTCAGTCCAGATGCTGTTTGGTCATCTTGGACATGGAGCAGGGAGGCTCAAGAACAAGAGGTCAGCTGGCAGGGGCCACACCAAACCCATCCAGGGAAGTCCTGCCCTGACCCTGGGGTAAGGCCTGTGTGATGTCAGCTGCCTCCCTCCCGAGGACGGGATGCAGCAGATGGCCAGAGCCTGATGCCATGAAACATTCGAGTGGTTCAACCAGCATCCCTGATGAGTCTGGGGCCGCCAAGAACGTTACTGTTAGAACGTGCCTCCCCGGGCTGCTCCGCCTCAGGGAGAGACAGGGCTGGTCATGGCATCTTCAGTGCCCTTGTTCCGCGTGGCAGCTGCGTTTCTCATTGTGGTCGATGTGTAACTCACGTGATCCGAGTTAATGTGAGTGTTCTCCTGACAGATGAGTCCCTTCTGGGTGTGCCAGCAAACCTCCCAGGCTCACTGCCAGAGGCTGGGGAATTCGCCAAGGTAAATGCCACCTTGTGAGGTCTTTGGGACGCAGCCAGCAGCCTCCCCAGGGCAAGGCTCCCACCTCGTCATGAGGCTTCTCCAACCGGCCCCTGAGCTTTTGGGAGCCACATCCATAGCCCCATGGGCTGGATCTGTTTCCAGCTGCGTGTGGGACATTCTAGCAGCTTTGCCCTGATCTCTAAGAAGAGGGAAGGAAGGAGAGAAGGTGGAAGAATAAAAATCCTCTGCTTAGAATGTTCCTTCCAAAGCAGACCTCCTGAGCCTCATCTGAACAGGACTTGAACAAAAGAATCTTGGCGCTTTGATTATCGTGTCTGCAGCAGTTGTTGAAATGAGTCTGACACTCACCAGTGCCTTGATAGGAATTATAATTACATCGGAAGACCCCAGGCAGCCAAGTAAACTGATTAGCTGCTGCTCCGAGCTGATAGAATTTTCTCCCCTCCGGGTCATGAGCAGGGCTGTGGGAGACGGTGGCAGCACGCTGGGTGGGAAGAGGCCGAGCCGGGCTGTGTATGTCCAGGAGGCCCAGCTGAGTGGTGCACACAGGTCTCTCGGAGAGACAGTCTGACAGGTGTGCACCGGCCCCCGCAGGGTAAGGCTCAGCTCCCCGGGCCAGGCCTGCGCTCTGATCTTGTGCAGAGAGCTGTCCTCGGAGCAGGCTGAGGGTGGCTGCACTGGTAGGCGATGCTCCGGGAAGCCCTCCCCCAGGAAAGCCGACGCGTTCTGCCAGGCATAATTATTGCATGGATAATTACACGATTCAGAGCCTGCCGGAGAATCCTGGGCCTGTGCCAGAGCAGAAAGGCAGGGTTCCGGATTGCGGCTGGTTACCGCTTCTCAGAGTCAACTTTGAAAGACGAGGGTAATCAGTCTCCCTCCTAAGAATCCTACCTGGCAGGGTCAGGACATGGCACACCTTCCCCTCTCTCTGGCCACCCACCCCCTTATTGGCAGGGTCCCCAGGGTTCTGACCTAATCCCTCTTCAGTACTCCCCCGACACATCACCTTCTGGGGACAGCCCAGCCCCTCCCGCCAGCACCTGTGCGCTGCTGACACCAAGGGCTCCTCCAGCTGAGCACGTCCAGATGTGTGTCCTTCGCATGTCCCCTCCAGCTCATCACACCCCGAAATTAGCTGCTCCCCTCCTACCCCAGTCTGCCTCTCAGTCCATATTCTCTTCCCAGCCGGCAGCGCCTGTCTTCCCAGACCCCAGCTAGGCACCCAGGAGTCCTCCTAACCTCCTTCTCTGCCGCCGCCTCTGTGCCATCTGAAGCCAGGTCGCATCAGTTCTGCAGCAGACACATGCGTCTCGGCTCCTGCCCCTCCTCCCTGCCCCAGTGCACAGCCCAGGTCCAGGCTCCATGGTCATCTCTGGCTTTCTTGTAGTGGCCCCTCCTCTACCTTAGTCCCCTAGAGACCAGCTTCCCACCGCCTCCAAATCCATCGTCTTCATGCAAATCTGGTTGCATCTTCCCATGTCTGGAGTCCTGCCATGGTTTTCCGTCACCCTCAGCACAACTTAACTTGTCCCCTTCGGGCTATGCTCAAGGCCCTTCCCAAGCTGCCCATGCTCCAGCACTGTGTCCCCTGCCACACTCATGACAACCAGCCCTGTTGGATACCATGTACACTTCTCCCAGTTCCTCAAGCATGGCTTTGCCACACCTGAAAATGTAAGCGTGGAGGGAAGAATACAAGGGTCAGTGTGCTGGGCTCCGGAGCCAGACTCTCTGGGTTTGAATCTTGGCCCCATCACTTGCTAGCCGTGTGACCTCTGTTCTTCTTTCTTCCTGTCTATGACACAGAAATAATAGTAAGAGTAGAATCCATCCCATAGGTTGCTGGGAGGATTCGATGACATAATTCACGTACAGCACTGAGAACGTAACTGGTGCATGGTCACAGTATTTTCAAATGTCCGCTGCGTGTCTGCAGGTGGAGACCCATGAAATGCGACATCCAGGGGGAAACAAAATTCAATCCATGGCTTCGCTTTACAGAGGGAGAAACTGAGGTCCTGAGAGGGGAAGGGCCGTACACAGCCCAGCATTCTCTGACCTCAGGCCCGGCCGGCCTGGTGTGGAGCAGACAGCTCCCTCTGCACATCACGTTCTCGGAGTTCTCTGGGAAGGATTCATCCCCTGCAAAGCGCCTGACTCTGAGAAGTGGCCTGGGGTGGGAGAGGAACAGTGTGCAACTCGGCCTTCCAGCTGAAACCAAAGAGAGGACATCTGATGGAGGGGCAGTTAGGGATGGGCTTCTGCTCAAGGCCTGGGAACTTTGCCTAAGCCGATGTGCCCCATTTGCTGGGTCCCCACTGTGTGCCAGGGTCAGTGGGGAGCCAGCCAGCCTGGGCTTTGGGAACAGCTGTGTCTGTGGGTGATTCCTTGTCTCTGTGGGCCTCTAGCGGAAGGCCTAAGAGCATGCACTCTGCAAGCTGTCCTAACCCTGACTCCAGCACTTAGCACCTGGATGACCTTGAACAAGTGACTTAACCTCTCTGAGCCTCAATTTCCTCTTCTGTAAAATGGGAGATCATAGTAATACCTGCCCCATAGAGGTTTTGTGAGGATAAAGGATATAATCTGCATAAAAGCACCTAGGTAGTGCCTGAGACTTAGCAAAAGCTCAATAAACATCTAAAAATGGCAATAATCAAGCACTGTATCGTATGTCAGATGCCCATCTCTGCGCATAGTCTGTGTGCATTCCCTCCCTAGAATGCAGAGGAAGGAAGACCTCCGTGAAAACCCTACATATATCTTTGCCAATTGGCAGTTTTTCCTTGAGTCAATTTGGGAGCCTGTGACCTTTCCTGCCGTGTGTTTCTCTGACTCAGACTGCAATATTGCAATGCCAGCCAAATGTGGTGACAAGCCCCTTTCCCAGGCAGCTGAAGAGAGTCAGGAATGTTCTGGAAGCTTCTCCTGGGGAAGGGGGCGGGGAGAGCCATCTGATGCCATGGGGTCCACCTGGTCGAAGGAAGTAATTCCAGACTCTGTCCCTGCCATCTCCTTCAGCAAGGGGTGACGGCTACAGGTTGCGTTGCCGTGCCCCTTGCCCTGCGTCCTGGGCCCAGAAACCACACCCCTGCACAGGGCTTCTGTGTCATCGTCACCAGGAAAATGGGGCTGCCGAGAATGCTAGAGCCAACCAGGCTGCTCTCCTGGGGCAGTATGTCTCCGTATTCCGTGCAATACCATCTTACAACCACCCTTCGAATACCCGCCATGTGCCTGGCCCAGCTCAGTCTGCTGAGCCTCGCATCACTGGTCCCCGCCATGTGCTCGGGGTCATCAGGCACTTTCGTCTGTGGCTGGATCAAACCTGGCTCTTCACCTTCCGAGTGTGTGACCTGGCCAGGCTCATGTCACTTTCCTGGGCACTCAATATCCTCATCATAAAATTCAATACGTGTGCTATGACTATGAAGTGAGAAAGAAGTCTGCAGAGCTTAGAACAGTGCCTGGCCACTGGTGCTCACTCGGCAAATGCCAGCTGTGTTGTCGATATCAACACACGGTAGCCCCCTTCTGCAGAAGGGAGGGAGGCTCCGGGAAGGGAAGGCACGTGCTCAGGGGACATTTGGACTCGGGCCTGTTGGGGTCCACTCTGGGATTTTCTGCTCGTTTGGGGCTGCACTGGAGCTGCAGTTCCCCTACACGTCAAATATGCGCTGCCCCCAGACTGCATCCGTGTTTCATGGGAGACCTGTCCTTCTGGGACTTGAAGATTTGCTGGCCTTGGAGAGTCACCAATGAAACTCAGGTGGTGATGTCTGAGAGGGGAAGACTGAGAGGTTGTCGGCTGCTGCTCATCCCCTGCCTTTGCTGGTCCAGTCCCCACCATTCGGGACACCTCTGCTCAGCCTCTCTCTCTTCGCCTGGCTAGCTCCTTCCTGTCCTTTGGGACTTGACGCAGGCATCACCTTCTCCGGGCACGCTTCCGTTGTCCCGCCCCCTGCCCCAGGCTGGGTTGGGTGACCCTTCTCCGTACTCCAAAACTCCCTGGTCACCAGCAGCCCCGCGTGGAGCTTGCAGCCATGAAGCTTTGAGATCAGAGTCCAAGCCTCGTACAGCTTATACTGCCGGACCTATGGCAGGAGTTAAATAAAGCTATACATTTACTTACTTGCTAATATTCTGCCTTATTACAAAAAAAAAAACACCTCAAGACAACTAAATGAATGAATGTTTGAAGAGCTGAATTAAACTGAGGCAGGGGTGCCGGCCCGGGAGAAACTACATGGGCTTGGGCATCAGGAAGACCTGGGTGAGAATTCTGACCCTGGCCCTGTGCCTTCTATAGAACTTTGAAAAGGTCATTTTACCTCCCAGAGCCTCACTTGGCTCATCAGGGGGTGTGAATGATACGTGTCGTGAGGACCCCGTGTGTGAGCCACGTGCCAACATCAGCAGCTCACAGCCGTGGCAGAACCAGGCAGCTGAGTTTGACGTGGGGATTTTAAACTATTCACAAATGATCCAAAGACCCATGGCAGATGGTCCCTAGCGATTTTGCCAAAGTACAAACTTGAACGGCGCTCCTTGGGGTGCTGGTGTGGGAGAGTCATTGAGCTAGACACGCGTTTACACTCTTCCATACCCACCCCAGCACGCATATATCAAAACAACTGTTTTCCTCTGTTTGTCCTTGGGTTCTTAGTTACAGCAAAAAGTATTTTAAAAACAAAACAAAATGCCCCTGTCTTCAAAATCATGATGTAATCTAATGTCACACGGCATTCATTTCGGGGGGAGAGTTTATGTTAATAATTTCATAAATTATTGTCATCCTGCATTTATAGAAACATGACAGTTCTAAAGGGGTCATTTTCTTTTTCAATTATCTTTTGCTGCATGTTATGAGGGACATGGCAGGCTGCAGTGGTGTTTGTGTGCTGGAGGATTGGGGAGGGCCTCCGGAGCCCTTCCGGGAGCAGCAAGGATTGATTGCAGTGGCAGCTCCATGGATTTTGCCTGGGGCCTGCCTCGGAGGAGACCTGCATCTCAGCAGCCAGCCCCATCCAAGCTGCTCTGGAACCAGAGACTCTGGCTCCCTGGCCCCCACTCCCTCTCACGTCTTCCATTACTCTGCCCCAGTCAGCAAGACTGGGGACTGAGCTGTAAGTGGGTGGTCTCTGGGTAGCTGGTTGGGGATTTCTAAAGCCTGTTAGACCCTGACGGTCTTCCTCCCGACACCCTCTGGGCTAGTGCAAAGTGCTGCAGGCCAGACTTCAGTTCTGCTGTGCTGTTTGCTAGCTGGGTGACCTTCCTTGTCTGTAGAATGGGGTCAGCCAGCGTGTCTAGCATGAGGAATAAATAGAATGCGCTGTGTCCAGTGCCTGGGGCATAGCACAAGCCCAAGAAAACTTAGTTCATCCTCCTAAAGTATCCAGAAGATGATTGGAAACAAATGTCCAAGGATGTAATGTTGCTGATGGGGCTTGTGCCAGCCCTATTTGGAGGGGCGAGTGCTTTGTGATATGTCAGTTAATAGGGCCCATTACCCCCCACTCCTTACTGTATGCTCACAGACAAGAAATCTGTGACTCATTCTGGGAACTGAAAGGTGTCACAGAGTTACAGATACCAAGTCATAGAAATCCAAGGGTCTAAACAGACTTTAGGCCATTTTTCATTTGGGAAGGAAGAGACTTCTCTAAGGGATTTGTGCTGATGCTGTCTCTGAACACATGTGTGGAATGCAATTCCAGATAGGGTAATAGTCTGACTTTGAGAATGGAAGTCCACCTGGCTCCATTCAACTACTCAACAGGCCTGGGCAGTCTCATTGCATGGAAGGTCATGCTTAGCCCCAAAGATAGCCCACGGTCCCTTTGTCAGGTGAAGCATAAGTGAGCATCCCATCTGTGTTGGAACCTTTTCAGTTTCAAACAATAAAAACTCAACTCTTCCTCTTTAAGGAAATAAGGGGAATTTATTGATTCATATAATAAAAGGGTCAAGGTAGCATTAACCTCAGGAATAGCTGAATCCAGGTGCTCAAAGAAAATGTCAACTAAGACCTGTTGATTTCCATTTCTCAGGTGTGCTCTCCTGTCCTGGCTTCATTCTTGGGAAAACTTTAACCTTGGGGTGCCAAGAGTAGTCACTGGCAGCCCCAGATTTACACACCGCCAGCGCAGCCACCTTAGTGGGAAAGGGCTTCTCAATAGATCCAGGAAAAGTCCCAGGGCTGGCTCTCATTGGCCCAGATTGGGTCATGTGCTATGCTCTGATTGGCCAGGTTCTGGGGAGGGAGGAGAATTCTACCTCAAACAATGAAATGGATTGTATTGGGTGGGAGGAGTGGGCAAACCTTGGAGCTATTACTAGAATGGCTGCTGGGCTGGCCAGTGCCTGGGGCATAATACAAGCCCAAGAAAACTTAGTTCATCCTCCTAAGGTATCCAGAAAATATACCACTACCTTCTCTGAGGACACAAGGTTTCTGCAAAGCCTAACCTCACCATGAGAAACCACTTGCCCTACACTCGAGCCTGAATAATCATGAGTCCTTCCAGGTTACAACTGCAGGGTTCCTGCTTCTCGTTAGGCACCGTGCCCACTGCTGGACATGCACCTTCTCGTGAACCACTCAGATGGCTTGTCATCATTATTCCCATTTTACAGATGGCAAACCACAGACTTATGGGGTAGAGTAATAAGCTCAGAGTTAGAGCTTATAAATGGCAGAGTTGGGGTTTGAACCCACGTTAGTCCGACTCCAGAGTGTAGACTCTTAGCCACCCAGCCATACAGTCTTCCACAAGAGTGCCTCGCCACTCCACCCTTCCATGCCTTACTTCTTGTTGGTCTCCAGGCTTTAAATGCCCTTCTTCCAATTCCTTGCTTACTTGCTGAACTCATCCTTGAATGCCCCCTCCTCTGGATAGTCTTCCCCAGGATTAATGCTGGGCAAGACCCTTTTCTACAAGATCAAGGTCACTATCCCACTGCTGAAACTGTTGGTATGTTTCTTTCTCCTAGGCTGCCAGTTTTTGGAAGGCAAACACTAACTTTCTCATTTACCACTCCAGCACCTAGTACAGTGCCTGGCACATAGGAGGTGCCCATGTCTCATCAAATGTTTATTGATTGTTTAGATGGTAACACAAATAAAATCAAATCACAGATGGCTGCTGGGACCCGAGGGTGGGATTATTTTTGGTGGTGATGATCTGATAACCAATGAGTATGATATTATTAGTAGCCGATGTGTCAGGTACTATATTAGGAACTTTGCATAACTGTTCCTTTTAATCCTCCCAACACTATGATGCTGATACTACTCTTCCCATTTTGTAGATGAAGAAACTGAGGGTCAAGGAGGTGAAATGACTTTCTCAAAGGCTAGCATATAATGTATCTGGGTTTTAAGGATGGGGTCCTCTGGCCCCTTCACCCCACTCTGCCTCTCATACCCAGGGAGCTGCCTACAAGATCCACCCCTTGGCAACCTTGCCAACTTCCGGGCTCAAAATTTAATCTGTAGCTTCCCAGGATCTATTGAACACTTCTCCTAAGTTTGGAAAATTCCTGACAGTAGGAGTTCTTTCTCCCCAAGGTGGGAGTTCAAACTCAGACTTCCAGCTGCCCTTGCATCTAGGGCTCAGATAGCAGAGGGGCTTACCTGAGGCTATGTTTGGGAGGGTCCAAATATGTGAGGAAGAGGATGGAGTCCGGGATCCATCTTTGGTGAGAGTTGCAGGAGAGACAAACAGCTTTGTGGAGGCAGCGGTGGGAAAGCCCACCTTCCTAGTGTGGGCCGCAGCGCCTGTGCGAGCAGTGGAGATGGTGGGGGTCTTTCCTAGAGAGGCCTCCACAGTAGGCCTTGAACATGGCTCTCGGTAGGGTGGCCCCCAAGCCTCATACTTAGACTCTCTCAGAAATTCTCTGCACTATAAACATCTTCTAATAAATTCTTTCTCTGCATAAATCAACGAGAGTGGATTCTATAGTTTGCAGCCAACAACCCTGCCTGATACGCCCATTCCCATGCATGTCCACGTGGCAGCGTCAGCTCGGGACTGAAAACAGTATCAGGAGAGGATGTGGCAGACACCGCCAGGACTGAGGAGGGGAATTATTATGCCGATGGGCCCTTGGAAGCCTTTGCCTTCTACTTTAGTGCTTTCAAACTCGCGTGCACACCAACCACCTAAGGATGTTGTTAGTGTGCAGATTCAGACTCAGGAGCTCTGGGCTGCGAGCTGGGATCTGGGATCTGGGATCTGGGATCCTGCATGTCCAAACCCCCCACACTGGGGTCTGACTGATGCTGGTAGTCTCAGGACCACCAGTGAGGTGGGCAGGTTCCAAGGGACCCTTAAACCTCAGGCAAACCATGACACGTTACAGTAGTGCCTTCTTCAATGTCATGAAATAGTGAGATCGAATCATCCCCTGGCAAGTTCACCACTGACGATTATTCCTATCTTTGGTAATATCAGTCCTAAGACACCTGGAGCTTCAAATCTCATAATTAGCATACTTTGTCATGCCGATCCCGCTCCTAACGAGGACATTTTAATAATTTGTTTTGTTGAAAAAACAGGATTGGTTTCTTTACCTTACAGTGCAGCGTGATAGGGATGTGGTTTGCTATGTGGATCTGCCACCCAGCCCAGGGAGTGCCAACAATGTGCGAGGCACTGCGGGAGTCCCAGCCTGCCTCCACACCCTACTGTCCCACCTCTCCCCCCGCCCAGCAGGGGAATGCAGGGCCTTGACGCCACCGGCCTGCCCTCCAGAATCCTCTTGAGTTACCAGCGTCCGAGTCCTGACCCCCACCCTGTTCCAGGTCTAACACCATTTGTCACAGTCACCTGGCCTCAGCCACTCTCACCTCCCAATCAGGACATGTCCTCTCTCAGTGCCAAGCTTTGCACGGCAGCTCCCCAGCCAGGAGTGCCCTCATCACTGCCACCCTCGTCCATCGGGCCAGCCCCTCCACGACCTCCCAAGACCCAATTCTTGGGTCACCTCCTCCAGGAAGCCTCCTCAACTGTCCATATTTCTAGGATTTAGGCTGACCTAAATCGTAGAGATTAGTACATTTTCAGACTTTTTCTTTGCTTAAATTCTGCAGCAAACTCAGGCCACAGACCTGGCTACCCAAGAAATGTTGCTTTCTTTATTGTTTCATAACTGAGCTTAATTTCAACTTCAATCCCCTTTCTTGCCAAGGGATAAAAATGGAATCTTGGTCAACTTATGTTCCTCTCCCCTCTTCTCTGGAGTTGCATTTCCAGCTCAGGCAGTTTCTGCCACCTCAGGCAGGGGTGCCAAGGCATGGGGCAGGGTCTGGGCTTTTGGTCCTCGGTCTTCTCTCTGTGTTGGCATCCACTGAAAGGTCCTTGACACATCTTGTCGCAGATCACAGGTCCAGGCTGACCCCTGGAGTATTCTAGTATTCTCTCCATCTGAGCCTCAAGGTTTCTTGACTCCAGGACATATTCTCTGTCTCTCTCTCTCTCTCTCTCTCTCTCTCTCTCTCTCTCACTCACTCTCTCTCTCTCTCTCTCTCTCTCTTTGTCCCTCTCTCTCTCTCTCTCCCTCTCATACTGCTGGGACATACCTCTTGGGCATAAGGAGATCCTGGGCTTTCTGGGCTGGGGTCAGCTGACACCACCTCAGACCCACTGGCCTGGACACCCCACATTGCCATCTTGGTGCCACGGACCACAGGCCATGACGAGGCTGTGTGGCCACCCTCTGCTCTCAGACTGGCTCCCTCATGCTGCCATAAGGGGTACCTGCCTCCCCTGCTCTGGGACTCAGCTGGAGGGGAGGGTCCCAGTCCCTTTTCCAGGGACCACCAACAAACACCTGGGCTTCCTTTCTTTCTGATCCTCCTCCTCCTCCTCCTCTCTCCGTCCAGACAGGTTTTACACAAAGGGCAGAGGAGGGAGTGGGAGCCAGAGCTTTCTCTGCCCAACTGTGTCACCGCCCAGACCTGCTGTGCTTTCCAGGAGTCCTGCAAAGCTCCAGGCTTTTGGACTTCAGCGAGCCCAGGAGATCAAAGGCTCTTTCTCTCACAACTGCGGGTCTTCGCCTGCAGTTGTCAAGACCTGTTTGGAAACTCAGAAGTCAAGCGGCACCTTCTTTGTTCTGTGCTTTCTGGAGGTGGTCAAGCGAACGTGGAACCCCCTGCCCCGCCGCAGCCCCGATGGGAAGGGCCCGCTGAGTGTCAGGACACCAGAGAGGAGAACACGACTCAGAGAGCCTGCAGAGGGGATGGCAGCGCCCCCCTCACCTCTACACTCCTGGTCCCGGCAGAGTGGCGGGAGGGTTAGCGCCAGCCTTGTGTGGCACTGTTCTCCTTGCACTATCCTGCAGTCCTGTGCCGGGGGTACTCTTTTTATCCTCATCCTTCAGCCCAGGAAACCAATGCAGAGAGAATTAGATAGCCTGCCTGAGGCCACACTGCCAGAGTCCACGGTGCCCCAGGAAGTCTGGCCCCAGACTTAACCCCCGGGCTCTACTGCTTCCCACGCTGAGCGCCTGGCACGGTGCCTGAGACTCGGTAGGGCCCAGCCTGTGAACTGTGTTCTGCCATTTACTAGCTGTGTGCCATTGGATCAGTCACTTGCCACTGCTAAGCCTCGCTTTCCTCATCTTTAAAATGGGTCGAATAAACCCTTTAGCAAAGGGCTGCTGTGAACACTAAACAAGGTTACTCAGGTGAAAATTCTTGGTTCGAAAGAACCCAGACTTCAAATCCCAAGACTCGTGTGAACCAAGTTCAGATTTCATCTCTTAGATTGCAGCCCTTGGGAAGTCATGTTCCCTTTCCAAATGGCTGTCTCCTGGTCCACAAAATGGGTACAACCGACGTCTCTGGTAGATGGTAAATAAATATTGGCCCCAGCAGGCAGCGGGCGGGAGGGCGGTTTACTAGGCTGGATGGACGAGCTGGGCCAGGCCCTCAAATGTTTCCCTAGTAGTGGCTCCCACATTGGTTCAGTTTGGCACCGGAGGCCCCACGTTGCAGCCAGTCTCTGCCCCATAGAGGTGATAAAAGAAAAACTTAAGCACATTTAAATTTTAAAAACTTTATTTGAGCATTCAGCTATTCATGAATCAAGGTAGCACCAAACCTCAAGCAGCTAGCTCCTGGGGAGCAGCAAGAGTGGTAACTTCTACAAAGTAGCTGCAGAAGCCAGACAAAGAAACAATTCTGATGGGTTAGAGTGGGAAGTTCCTAGTTAGAGGTTCCTCGGCAGCTTTGGATTGGCGCAGTTTCTAGTTTCAACTCGCTGTTGACATTGGGCTTTGCTTTGTTCATGTAGGAATTTAATGTGCGAAATAAAGCCTCCCTAATCAAATGGTCTCCCCGTTAGATTTTTATTTTTTTATTTTTTTATTATTCCAAGGTATTGTGAGGGTACAAACATTCTAGTTACACTTTATGTCTTTGCCTCACCCAAATGCAGGTTAAAGGCGTGCCCTTCCCTCCCTTTAGTGCTCCCCGTGTCCTTTAGT
>CAUYSK010069098.1:0-16331 GCA_963575035.1 Avahi laniger | reverse complement strand
GGGCATGGTGGCGCATGCCTGTAGTCCCAGCTACTCGGGAGGCTGAGGCAGGAGGATCGCTTGAGCCCGGGAGTTTGAGGTTGCTGTGAGCTAGGCTGACGCCACGGTACTCACTCTAGCCAGGGCAACAGAGTGAGATTCTGTCAAAAAACAAAAAAAAAAAAAAAAAAAAAAAATTAGAGAACTTGATGACATAATGTGCTAATTGAACCACATTTCTTAAAAAGTATGTTTTACTTTAGTAGATACTGAGTTCATCTGGGAACAAAGTTACTTTCATTTTAATTCAGACTCTGAAACTGATATATGATATGTCCCTGAGTCACTTCAACTATCTTCAATTTCAATCTAGATTTCTGTTTTGTAATTTACAGTGATTTATTATAATAATGAGAATATTATTTGGGTAGGATTTCAATAAACCACCTTGACCTGCCTTCAGAGAAGCTCTGCCTTATCTTAGTTCCTACACTATCAAATGTAACATATATAGTTCCAAAATAGCAATTTTAGCTATAATATTTTAAGAACTTGAGAAAACTTTCAATATACCTCAATATTATAATAATGAAATATAGAGAAGCAGACTAATGAGTAGGATACTTTCTAAAGATCAGAGCATTTTCTCAGTGGCGGTAGTGGCAGCACTTATAGCAATCTAGCTTAAAAATATGTAAATTATTGTTCTTGCTTTGTCCAAATATTTGTACTTACTACATTACTTCTTTTTAAGCAATCAATAATAGTTAGCCAGTATTTAACTACGCAAGGACAGTTGGTATTGGTATTACCCTAGAATCAAGGCTGATACTCACATGCATATGTATTTTAAAAAAATGGCATTCTATTTTTCCTGAGAATGCATTCACAAAAAGATTACTTATAAAGAAAATATCCAAAAGTTATTAATGTCTTAGGATTTCTTTTGAACTCTCTTGCAAAATTTATCTCACCTTCAAATGATTCTTTATACTGGACAATATTTGGATGCTTCATGTTTGCCAACACTGCAACTTCTCTCCTTGATTCTTCCCTTTCTTTACTGGACATCTTAAATGGAAGGAAAAAAGAAAACAGCACATTAAAGCATTAATAACCTAAAAGTCCATCAATAAGGGAGTGGTTAGGCCAAGTGTAGTGGTTCACGTTTGTAATCCTAGCATTGTGGAGGCTGAGGTGGGAGGATCGCTTAAGGTCAAGAGTTTGAGACCAGCCTGAGCAAGAGCAAGACCCTGTCTCTATAAAAAATGGAAAAATTAGCTGGGCCTCGTGCTGCATGGCTATAGTCCCAGCTACTTGGGAGGCCGAGGCAGGAGGATCACTTGAGCCCAAGAGTTTGAGGCTGCAGTGAGCTATCACAATGTCACTGCACCCTAGCCTGGGCAACAGAGGAAGATCCTATCTCAAAAAAAAAAAGTGGTTAAAAAAATAATGGTACCAATACAGTCGAATCAACAAAATATAGCAAGAAGTTAAAAAGAATGAATTGACTCTCTAAGTAAAAATATTCTAAGATGTTCAAATTAGATTAAGTTATAGAACAGTAAGCATATTTTCCTAAACACATGAACGCAAGCACAAATCATAGATAATATCTGAAAGAATATGCAGACTATCCTGAAATTAGAGGTTGTCCCTGGGACTACGGCACTTCTTTTGCTTTGGGTTATGTTTTTTTTTTTTTAATTCTCCAACAATGAGCCCTATTGTAACCCAGCTATTATTTGTGTATCCAAACTAAAAATATACTTACTCTAGAGATGTTAATTTCCTTGATGACATATTGCCTGCCATCTTCTGTAGATTTAACAAGAACAGCTTTTCCAAATGAACCTTCTCCAATCTTCTGTAGTCTAACATACTTCTCCATGGTTCTTTTTCTAAGGCATCTTTACAGATACGCTAGACATTAAAAAAAAAGTTAACAGGTAAGCGATAAAGCATGTCTTTTATAACAATTATAATGTTTAATTTAAATTCTACTTCCTTAGTAATTTGCTAACTTTTTTTTAAAAAAAGATATTTTACATCTTTACCGAAAGCAAAATAAGCTTTATCTCAATTTTACTCATGTAATCTAGTTATACCTAAAAAGAGAAAACCAAATAGTGACATTTCCATTTTATAAGAATGCTTTGGAGAGTCAAATACCAGACATACTTAACATGTACGGAGAGAAAGGCAAACTTTTTCCTACATGAATTAATTAGTAGCATTACTTTATTATCTCCACTAATCTCCAATAAGAATGCAAGCTTAATAAGATACTATTACTATTTCCCAAAGTTATTTAACTAACCCCCTTTTATTAGACATTTAAATTGTTTAAAATGTTTGCTATTATAAAACTTCAGATAAAATTTTTGTGCATATATTTTAATATACTTACTGTAAGAATTTCCTTAGGATAAATTCTAAATTCAAAGAATATACCCATGTTAAAGCTTTCAAACATAGTACTTAAGTGTCTTAAATGTCTACTAATTTATATTCCAAAACAGTAATATATAAAAGTGTCTGCTCCTAGATAACCTTATTAACACTGGTTATTATTTAGTGAATAAAATCTTTCATAGCCCATAAAGGGTAGTAGTTAAAGAACACGAAAAATTTAGAAGAGAGCTTGGATTTAAATTCTAACTTTATCAGGCCGGGTGCAGTGGCTCACACCTGTGATCCTAGCACTCTGGGAGGCCGAGGCAGGATTGCTTGAGCTCAGGAGTTCAAGACCAGCCTGAGCAAGAGCGAGATCCTGTCTCTACTATAGATAGAAAGAAATTTGCCAAACTAAAATTAGAAAAAATTAGCCGGGCACGGTGGCATGTGCCTGTAGTCCCAGCTACTTGGGAGGCTGGGGCAGGAGGATCGCTTGAGCCCAGGAGTTGGAGGTTGCTGTGAGCTAGACTGACACCACGGCACTCTAGCCCAGGCAACAGAGTGAGACTCTGTCTCAAAAATAAATCAAAAGAAGTCATGACAACACTTTCTTTAGCAAAATTCTTTAAAAAGTAAAAAAATAAATGGCAACTTAGAGTTAAACATACCAGATTGAACATACATATTTACCTCTACTTCTTCCCCAAACCTAACTAACATGACTTTAAAGGTATCAAAAAGGCAGAACAGGAACGAAAGCAACAGCAATACAATTCTGGAAGGTGGCAAACACAAGAACAAGCAGCAACTGACTTAGCAGACTACAGAAAACTGCGCTCTAAGCCAGCAGTGGGAAATAGGTCAGAAACAAGTCAAGTCCTACCGCAAACTAGCTCAATAATCGGGAGTACCATGTGCATCTCAGAGAGAGGATAATATCAGGACTAAAACAAAATTGTGGAAAAGCCTGTGTAAGGAGCAGTCAGACACTCAGTTTGCCTCCTACACCTCTCCCAGTCAGGTAACCACCCTCTCCCATCTTGGCAGAAGACTGAGGTATCTCTAGATTGGGCACAGCAGGCACTGCTGAGAATGGAAACGCCATCTATGATCTGGGAGATTAAGTGAAAGTTTACATAATAAATGAAAGTGAGACTCTTCCGATTATAATGCCGTAGCTAGTATCAGACCATCCCACCTCCAAAAACAATTTAAAACCTGAAAAAAACATGTAAAACAACAGACAGGAATTGAGGGACTACAATCACTGAAAGGTGGGCTTTACATTCACCCCAGCCTTTTTTCCCTGAAGACATTTTCCAAACTGTGCAACGGAGCTCAAATATAAAGCAGCAGTTGTACTATGCTCAGGAAAGAAGGAGGTAAGAATTCAGGGGTACCAAAATCCTGGAGTGGAGGAAAAAGAATAAAATCAGTTCAAAAATCTGCAAATAAATTCCATCCTGTCAGCCTGTTTCTAAGCTGTGCATTACGGGGCAAGACTAAAGCAGACTAGTCCTAACAAAGTCTAAAAGCACCTGCTGACAGGATCAAGCTTATTCAATGATACTTCGACAGCCTGACAAAACAGAACGATTTTTACAAGATACATGTTTCAGAGCCTCTATAGAAGTTCTATGGACATTTGCATTCATAATGTCCAGTATCCCATCAAAAAATAACGAAGCATGTTTAAAAATCACGCCTGTAATCCTAGTACTTTGGGAGGCTGAGGCAAGAGGATCACTTGAGGAGGAGTGATCCTCCTGCCTCACATCTCAGGAGGAGTTTGAGACCAGCCCGAGTGAGATCCCCTTCTCTACAAAAAATAGAAAAATCAGCTGAGTGTGGTGGCATGCCTATAGTCCCAGCTACTCAGGAGGCTGAGGCAGTAGGATTGCTTGAGCCCAGGAGTTTGAGGTTGCAGTGAGCTATGCAGCTACCACTGCACTCTAGCTGGGGTGACAAAGTGAGACTCTGTCTCAAAAACAAACAAACAAACAATAGAAATAGACTCACAAATGCCTCAAATATGAAGTTACCAGTAGGGGACTTTAAAATAATCATGATTGATATGGCTAATAAAATAAGAGAAAAAGATGGACAAAGAGATTTTTTTAAAAGTGGAGAATTCCAACAAGAATTAAAATTTATTTTTAAAAATCAAGTGGAAATTCTAGAACTGAAATATAAAATAACTGAAATTGAGAACTCATTCATGGCTTTTATAGCAGATAGAACACAGTAGAAGGTAGTCAAATTAGTCATCTTTCCTCACATTTTATTAAGAATTTTGCTGGGTGTGGTGACTCATGCCTGTAATCCTAGCACTTTGGGAGGCTGAGGCAGGATTGCTTGAGGCCAGGAGTTTGAGACCCTGTCACTACAAAAAATTTTAAAAATTAGGTGGGTGTGGTTGCTGTACCTGTAGTCCCATCTACTCGGGAGACTGAGGCTGAGTTTACTCCAACCCTGGCAACAGAGTGAGACTCAAAAAAAAAAAAATCTTTAGGCTGGGCATGGTGGCTCATGCCTGTAATCCTAGCACTCTGGGAGGCCGAGGTGGTAAGGAGTTCAAGACCAGCCTGAGTAGGAGCAAGACCCCGTCTCTACTGAAAAATAGAAAGAAATTACTTGGACAGCTAAAAATATATAGAAAAAATTAGCTGGGCATGGTGGCACATGCCTGTAGTCCCAGCTACTCAGAGGCTGAGGAAGGAGGATCCCTTGAGCCCAGGAGTTTGAGGTTGCTGTGAGCTAGGCTGATGCCATGGCACTCTAGCCTGGGCAACAGAGTGAGACTCTGTCTTAAAAAAAACACAAAAAAACAAAACAAAACAAAATTTTTAAAGCCACAAATAAGCTAAAATTTTGTCTACTATATATGAAAAATGTCAGAGTATATAAATGAAAATCTACTACCATCAATCTGGAACGCATGCTGATAGGCATTAAGCCTTCATCTGCTGTTTCAGATATTTGATGAGCGGACTGTACTGAAGGGAAACATTGGTAATGGAATGTCACAGATTTTAAGAAGTCTTTTGGCACTGTCTGCAGCTACAATCCATACATACAGTTCTCCCATAACAATAAATACCGTTTGAATTGTGGAAAAGGGTCAATGTATCTTCTCAAGGAGGAAAGTTACTTCCTTATTTTTCATTACTCAAAAAAATAGAAAGTAAAAATGGGATTCCTATTAAACTTTTTTCAAAATATTTGTTTTTCTTCTAAGTCTATTCAGAAAATATTCAACAGATTCTGAAGTGGGAACTACCAAAATGTAAATAAAGAATTTATATTTGTGAAAAGGTATCATGTTCATGGCTTAGATTAGAAGGCAGAATAGACAGAGTGAAATTTACTTGGAATATAATGTCAATGCATTATTAACATGACCTCAAAAGAACTCCTGTGGTCAAGCTCCATAACATTTACTAAATTCCTGACAGGGACTTTTACTGTACAAAAACCTGTTTTCCCACAAAATAGGCTTCTTACATTTCACCTAGAACAATGGCAATTTTAAATGGAACAGACCTGTAGATTCTCCAATACCAGACAAATCTAAACTAGAAACAAAGAACTACTTCTCTCCACATTGGGCTCCCTCCACCATCTCTACAATACTGCTGCATCATAAGAAAAGGCCATCATTAGCTCAGACTGGATACTACTTTTAATCCTTCATAAATATTTCTAATGTAATTTACCAAGGCAATAAAAAACATTTCTCCTTCTTAGAGATCTTACATTAGGGAATAAAAAACAAGCCTGTATAAAAAAAATTATGATAAAATCTTAAAGTAGAACTTTTAATGCCTTACATATGCAAAGTATGTCAAATCATGGAAACTGAAACATAAGATGATAGGGTAATCAGTTAACTACTACTCATTTTCTCCTAATTAAAATGTACACGCAATTTAGGATCGGAGAAAACATACAAGCAATTTAAATGATTGCTTATCCATATCAAGACTTCCATTATTTTAATTCCATTATCACTCTAGCTTTTTAAATGCTGTAACAGCTAAGGACTGCTTTGTAATACATACAGTCCCTTAGATAATTAAAATTTTAATGAGATGCAGATATTTTCCCTGCAAATACTTAAGGTGAGTATCCCTGCAATCTCTACATAAGCAAGTCTAAGGAGGTCTCCTCATTTCCAGGATGATTTTTACCATTTTGCATGTCATTGCTTCCCCCAAGTGCAACTCACCTCAATGACATAGGACGTTGGCAGGAATAACGGTGATGATCAAAAAGCATCAGTCTAAAAAAAAAAAAAAAGCATCAGTCTAGGCGTGGCAGTCTTCCTACAGGACTCTAAGGCAGAAGCACCGTCCCGCAATTTGAAAATGACACCCTGAAAGAGAAACCAAGTCTGTCTCACCAGCGGCAGCTCACAGCCCAGACTGGAAGGGGCACTGCGACTCCCACTCCTGACGCCCCTCTTGAGTTGACACTTCGGGTTTGACCGTCCTGCCCCGGGCAACGTCAGTTCGGCAGATCCATGCCACCCCGGCAAAACAAACAAACTGGTTTCCGAGCCCCTGGAAACGGCGGGCGGCAGCAGGGGGAGTGCCCCCGTCACCGCCTCTCCGGCTCCACCGAGGTCGCTGCGGTGGCCGCGGCGGGGTCAGGGACGGGCGGCCCTGGGGACCGCGAGGCTACCTGACTGGCGCGTCCTCCGGCCTCACCGCGCCGGCTCTAGATTCCGGGACACTGGGACAACCGCTCGGGACTCCAGCCTGAGGGCTCCGCACACTGGCGACCCAGCACCCCGGAGCGAGCGCGGACGGAGGGGGAGCGGCCGGCGCGACTCTGGCGCTGGCGTGTGACGTCAGCGCGCGCAGCCGGCGCGCGGCGGAGCGGCCCGCAGGGAGCCGCGAGGCGGGGTAAATTTTCCCACGCATACCACGCAGAGAAACGGACTTTTTTTTTTTTTTTAACTTGAAAGCTTACTAAGGGATGCCACGTTTTTTAAAAGTAATCTTGTTTTAGCCTTTTTCTATTATATTTTGGATGATCAAAGCAAGGAAGTATTTTCAAGTTTGAAATTTAAAAAAAACCAAAACTATGTCTTCTACACCTTTACATCTAATGTGCGTATAAATTACTTGTATATTGAAGTGTTTGGCAGTGTATAGTAGTCTGAGTACCTTACAATAAGGGATATCATCTGGTGTCATTTTGAGCAGCTCTACTCAGTGACCCACTGAGCTGCTGGGTTGCCTTGTCTAGAGTAACCTCGAGATCCTGGAGAATCCGAACTTGAAGCTGACGCCTGGTGGCTTGCATGCTATCTTAGTTGCCCTCCGCTTTGTATCTGCTTTACAAGCTGGATGTTGCCGCGGTGGAGAGACCACAGACTTTGCCAGAAGCCTCGTAAGTCAAATGATTCAGATCTTTGCTTCAAAAAAATCCACCTCCTTCCCCAATCCCTCCCCAACGCACCACACAACCAAGACATCTCTGGATTCTTCCAGTCTTCGGTTTAGCTGTGCTTATAAAAAATACTTTATTCCTAGCATGGGAATTGAAAGTTTTTGGCTTTTTTGCCAGAAGATGGCACTGCAAGTCACCCAACCTGGCAAGCTGGAGAAAAAAATCTGCCTTGGTTTTATCTCCTCTTCAATCTCCATACAGCTACAGAAGACTTATTTTCCTCATTTTTTCCACTTCTAGACTACCTTCCGGTGGACCCTCCCACCCCCAGTTAGTCAGTAGGAATTTTGGTGTCTGAATGCACAATATCTCTAGTTCTACCCATATCCCTTGGTACAGCAAAGTGACATGAAAACATTGCCAGTTGCTAATCTAAGCAAATTCCTTTTTGCTGCTTACAGGAAGAATGGCTAGTCTGATACCTCCTTAGATAATTCTTTGGGCTCCTGTCATAAACTGTTGGTGGGAAGATAAAATGCTAGTCTTTCTAGAAGGCATACTAGCAATATGCATATCCTTTGACTCAGCAATTTTATTTTTAGGACAAGTGGGCAAAGATGTATTTACAAGGATAACCATTATTGCTTATAACCGTGAAAACTAGAAACAGTGTAAATGCCTAACAATAAAAAATTGATTAAATTATAATATATCCAAACAATGGAATACTCTAAAGCCATAAAAAGAGTGAGTGGGATCATTTTTATTAACATAGAAAGATGCCCTTGATACATTGTTGAGTAAAATAAAGCAGGTTTCTCTGAGTGATGACTTCCTTTCTGGTTTATATACCTTCATACAGTTTGATGTTTTTTATTTTTACACAGAATGGTTTTGGATTTCTTTGATTTTCTTTAAATATTTTATTGGATTTTTCTTTCAAACAAAACAATTTTTGCTTCTTGCAACAACCCTATAGCACAAGTGTACAAAGATAAAGCCTGCAATCTCTGTTCCCAGAGCTCACCTCTGTGCTCTCCTCTGTGAAACCAATGTGAACAGTTTCACGAGTATCATCTACATTTTTCTCTAAGTTCATAAAAACATAAATAAGCATATATTTTTATATATTAGTCTTAATCTTTTAAATGGGATTATAATAAACAATATTTTGCAGCTTGCATTTTTATCTAATAGTATATCATGAACATCTCTCTGGAATCAGTTAATTCTTGTCAATATTAATATTTCATAATAAGGATGTAGCAAACTCATACCCCACTCAGTAGAATAGAGATTGTTTCCAATGGTATAATCATTTCTGAGGGATAGATTCCTAAAAGTGGGTTTGCTGGGTCAGGAAGTATGCCTACTTTTTTCATTTTAATACTCTTATGCTTTGATTATATATTGTTGTGTAACAAACCACCCTAAAACCTAGTGGCCTAAAACAGCAATGATTTATTATTTTTCACAATATTCTAGCTAGGAAATCGGGTAGGTTTCTACTGGGTGGCTCTTTTGCTCTACATGGCTTCAGCTGAGATCACTTATTTAGCATCATTCAGCTAGCAACCACGCTGGACGTGGTCCACAAAACGTCACTCACATCTGGTGCCCTGGTGCTACTCCAGAATTCTCTCCACATAGCTACCTGAGGTTGTTCACGACATTGTGGTCTCAGGGTAGTCACACCTCTTACATAACAGCTGGCTTCAAATAATGAAGAAGTAGAAGTCACCAGTCCTTTCAAAGGCTAGGCCAGGAGCAAGTATAGCATCACTTCTGCCACACTGTTAGTCAAAACAAGGTTCGAGGCCAGGCAAAATTTACCAGAAGGGTAAGGATCAATGATGACCATCTAGGGAAATTATCTACCACATCCTGGATTACTTTTCAGATGTTTAAGAAATTCACATTCCAGATACCTTTGTGCAAAAAGCACCTATTTCCATAAGCACTAAATAGTTCTCTCTTCATTTTGCAAAAATGTTAAATTTTCTCCTCTTTCATATCCTTTTCCCCTTTTCTATTAAATTATCTTTTTATCAGTTTGTAGGACTTATTTGTAAAATACAAAAATTAGCTGTTTGCCATGTTGTGGAACAAATGTTTTCTGCTAGTCTGTCAATGTTTTGGTTTCTTTTATGATATCTTTGGCCATACAGAAATTTGTAAATTTGTATGTGGTCAATCTTGTCAGTCTTTTTGTCTTGCCAAGCAGATACTCCTTCACCCCCAAAGTTATCCCAAAATCTAAATGTTCATGTACTTTGTTTAATATCTTCAATGCATTTGAAACTTATTTTTATATATGATTAACATAGGAAAACTAGCTTTGTCTTCTTTTGGAAGAAAGCTAGTTATGCCAATAATTTATTAAATGTGGTTTCCTTTTCCACTGATTTGAAATGTAACCTTTATCACATATTAAATTTACTACTTATATTTGTCTCTATTTCTAGATTTCTCTTCCATTTATTGATCTCTCATTTTTGTCATTTGAAAAATAAGTTTGTTCTAATAATCAAAAAAACACTGTAATATTTCCATTTTGAAAAAAGAAATGCCGACACTAAATTAATTTTTAAATTATGATAATTTTAATAATCTTGGATACTAAAGATGGTTATAAAGTTATACTTATGTGCCTCTTTTCTAGTAGAAAAAAATGGAAATTTCTTTAACCTTTATTAATAGTGGTAGTATAATATGACAAGAGGAAAGGGACTAGCAGTATTCCTAAGGAGTTCTTCTACTGGAGATTTTCAGAAATATATTCTCCCATGCATTCATAATGAATTGAGCATTATGCTAGATGATGGAGACAGACATAGTCAAGGCATGGGTATTGTTATATGTACTTTCCAGAAAGCAGGCAGCAAACTGAAACAAATTAGAAAATAATAAATTAAAGCAAATGGTTGTCAGTAGAACTACTCTGAATATTTTTCTTTTGTGAAGTATTATGTAAATGATAATTTTATTAAAAGACCATATATTTGATTAAACTATCCTGACATATAATCTTTTGTGATTGGAGGAAAAAAGGGCCTAAAATATTAAATATGAAGAAAAGCATTCTCTAAAATCCAAATCTGTTGCAGACGTGTGATATTCAAATCCAAGAGAAAAAAAAAGTTAATGTCTTGGCATTTAGTGTTCCATCTTGCTACATTCTAGGAGAGGAAATTTTAGTTTTAAGCCACATTCCTAAAAGTCTACTCTGTCTAGCCTTATGTTGTTTGAACTAACCATTAACTATATGTAGCTAAGACTTAAACTGTAGCAGCCTGCTGAATTTCTGGATCTTAATCTGGTAGGCCTAGCACAATATGCCAAGGTAAAACATTATCTAGTCAGTTCTTGAGTTTCTGGCTTTCTGAATAGGGTCACCTGCAAGGGCTCATAGAAAGTCAGCTATCTGGAGAGTGATCATAATTTATTTCTAGGAAGAATAAGATAAAACACTGAGCCCTTAGCTGTGCAGAGCCTGAGAAATGAGTCACTTTATAAGATTGCTTTGAAAATGTGATTGGATGAAATAGCTGAGTGTATCAAGTCCCAATGAGGTGTAGACGAGAGTTTTGTAAGAAAGAATCGCACAAAACAGGAAGATTGCTTGCCATGTCAAAGGCCTCAAAATGTAATCAGAAGTGCAAAGCTATCTTAGGTTACTTCATGTTATCTTTGGGGAAAAGACAAAGGACAAGAAAAGGTCATTTTAAACTACTTCCCTGATGCTAGTGGCATCAGAAAGAAATTCTAGACTAGAACAATAATTTCCTAATAGAACATCTTAACCCCTTCCACTTCCTCTTTCCAATGTGTATGAAAAAAGCAGTAAGATCAAATTTTTTTTTCTGAAACAACTTACAAATACATGAAGCAGAGCTATATAGCCTTGTTTGTTTCTCTCGTTTTCTGTGGAACTTTGTAAAAACGCATTTTTTAAATTGTTATGGGAAATAATCCTATCCCCAGGTTTTTTACTTCAAGAAAAGCTCAGAGATACTTGACCTAAAAGAGGTCCTTGGGCTAATCCTCCATGAAGAAACTAAGACACTACCCTAAAAGGATTTTCATCCTCAGACGAAGCAGATAAGACTGATTGACAGACAGTAACTACTGTCTACTCTTCTCAAAATTTATGTGCCTCTTTCCAAAATTAGGCTACATATCTGTAGTGAGAGAAGAAAACATATGCCTGCAGATCTCTTGTGAAAAATTCCACTTAGTTTAGAAAACTTTTTGCTTGCCTTTCCACATTTTCTAAAAAGCATCTAAGAAATCTGCCCAGCAGAATCCCAAGTAAGAGAAAACTGTGCTTGGATATTACCATGACTCCAAATTCTACCTTGATAAAAGTAATGAAACAAGTTAGATGCTTGACTGCATTGTGACCAGCCCCATCCTCACCACACCAGCTCGGAAGCCCAGGACTGTACTGTTTGAGAATATTCAATTCTTCCCTAGAAGAAAAGAAAGAAGATGGACAAATCTCATGCATTAAGCGCAGATGTTACTAACTTGCGAGACAGATTAAGTCCGTAGAGCATATACACATAAATATAGATAGAAAAGCCTGGAGAGACCAACACATACCGAATACCCATGGGGCATGAAATATGCTACAGACACTTAATATTCATTACTATCAATATATACATTCATAATATACTAAATATACAGGAGACTAAACATTCACGGGTCTTAATTCTGCCACCTGGTGGTGACACTCAACCTGGCCCCACCTGTGCTGCCGGAGAAGTGCGAGCCCTGCACCTGCGCCCGTGCCTGCTCACCGGGCTAAGGCCGCGCGTCCTTGCCCGCATCTCCCGCCCCGCGTCGGAATACAGCTCCTTGAACACGAGGATCGGACGACTGAATTCCGTGACACACGCTAGAAGCTCAGTAAATGTTTGCTAAACGGAAAAAGCTCAATTCAGACCGTGTAGAAACCCCAGATTATATATTTTCTCCGAATACTTAATTTACAAGCATTATTTTTGAAAACCTGTGATGGCTAAATTCTGGGTATCGGGGTTTTTTGTACGTATGTTAGGCACATAACCGGTGACATGTAAGGCGAGGTGACACCGCCGTCTTCCCCGCCGCGCGGACCGCGGAGCACAGAGCATTTGGCGCGGGGTAAACTCCAACGCCCACCGTCTCTCTCCACCTAGGTTTTGGGAGCTGGCGCTCGCAGACGGCCGCCTTTGCGTCTCACAATGAGGCCCAAGCTCGCCGGCGTGTCGCAGCCGCTCCCGCGCGGCGGTCTCCCGGGGGCGCGGACTCCACTCCGCGTGACTCCGGCACGGCGAGGGGCCGGGCCTTCCGAAAACGCCTCCCCGAGGGCGGCCGCTCGGTCCTTCCGCGAGGTCATCGGCGGGGCAGGCAGAAACGCGTGAGTGACGTCAGCTAATCACCAAAGAGAGGCCCCACGGCCAGCACCGCCCTCGGGGCCGGCCGAGTCGCCCCGCTCCTCCCGGTGACCCGGCCCGGCCCGCCCCGGTCCCCTCACCGCCCAATCGGCGCCGTCGAAGCTGGGAGCGCGGCCGCGGGAGGAGCTGTGGGGCGGCCGGACGCCGAACGGCAGTTCACGTCAACGCGGTGACGTCACGCGCCGACGCTGGGGACGTACCTGTCGGGCGCCGGACTCCTGCGGTTTCTCTTCCCCTTCCGCGGGTCAGGGCCGTCCGGAGCGGAACCCGCAGCCCCTTTCGAGTGCTAGTTCGCCCGCGGCCCGGAATCGGGCCGGATAACGAGGCGGAAGGGTGTGGTGGGGTGAAAGCCGTTCTACACTACTCCTGGAGTTAGAGCATGGATTCAGTTTTAGTCTTTGAAGAGGAAAGTGAGGTTGGAGATTTTTATTTTTAATTTTGGGTAGAAACAGGTTTACTCCAGGGCCCTCCAGAGCAAGAGGATTTAACTTAATGCTGCTCCCGTGTTTGAAGGCGGGCAAAAAAGTCCCACCTGGCGAAATTTCTCTAATAACCTACTCAGTAGAGAAAGCCAGGTGTCTTAAATCGCGTTCGTTTTCGTGGTGTCGGGCGTTCTTCAGGGGAAGCTCCCGGGGTAGCTAGGTTGAGGTTTGAAGCAGATGCAGAATCCAAAGGCAGCGCAAAAAACAGCCACCGGTTTTGCTATGCCTCGGAGCTGCGAGGTGAGTTGCATCGTATGAGTGAAGGTTTGTTAGCTGTGACGTTCACAGATTTTGGGTCACCTGTGAAGCCAGGGCTCTCGTCTTGGTTTCTGTTATAACCGATGTACCTACTTGATGTTGATACCCATCCTGATTAGGTGTGTACCCTCGGACGTTCTTTAAAATTTCACCCATTTCCTTTAGGACCTTTGAAGCAAATGAAAGTAGGTTCCAGGAGAAGATTAATTTTGAACTTAGAGGTTTTACTTTCGCTAAATTTGCCCAAATCTAAAAATAATACTCAGCTTTTCTGTCTTTAGATTTACATGTGTATATAAAACATTTTTGTGTATATATTTGTGTTTTGATCTTGAACTCGTTGGATCAGAAACTACCATAGAATCTCAGAAATAAACTTTGCATGTGATATGCTTTATTTGTACGGCATTTGAAAACTGTGGATCGCATAAAAGATAATTACATACATATACATTATGCATTTTAGAGGCCGATATTTGTTTTCTTTGGAAAAAAATTCCCATTTATGAGAATTGAATCAATAGTGACCATTGTTTTTAAAATATATAATTCAAAAGTTCAGTTCTACAAATGTAAACTTTGAGTCATGCAGTTCGTTTACTGCATCACTGTGGCTTGTGTGATTTTTTAATCTTTTCCCAAGTGATTTCCTCTTATCTCTAAAGAGTTACTTTAGAAGATTATTTTCTTGATGAAGTCGGTATGGAAATAATTTAACTGTCGGTCAATTCTGTGTGCCTTTGTGAGCCACTACAAAATAGTATATATTTAGTTCAAGAGTACATATGGGAGTGAAAATGCTTATGTATGTATTTTCAACTTTCATCTTAAAAGGTGCTGCTTATTGTTTCGTGATATGGTATGGCTTAAAAACCGTGTGTGACCTACAAGTATTTTCTCAACTGGAGTTAGCTTATATGACCTCTAGTTAACAGGGACAGCCAGTGTTGGCAGAATCCATCACAGGTTGCATACCCTTTCCATCCCTTACTTCCCCCCCACCTCAAAGACTTTGATTCTTTGCTCGAATTATTTTGTTTAAGAGGTCAATATGAATGTATAGTATCTACATCTTTACTTGGAAATTGTGCTTTAGCATGTGTTATTAATTACACATAGCTCATTAGGAATGTAAATATTTAACCTGAGTTTGGATCTGTATGATTCAGAACAGATTTGCTGAGGTTATGTGTTATGTTAGTATAACAAATTGGCTATTTTCCAGTCATGTTGGTGATAGCCTTCCCGTTTCCTGTTGTGACATGTTGGTAATAATTTTCAGACCGCTCAGGGAGCCAGATTTGATCTCTGTGGTCGGTCATAAATCAAAGCAGTATCCTGTGGGGTTTGGCCACTAACACCGCTTTGTAGAACTTCCAGCTTAGTTTGTAGTCAAACTTGAATGCAGGGATCTAAAATGTATAATATGATCTAAAAAGTGTTAATATTTATTGAGTGCATTGTATGGTTCAGGCTCTTTTCTATGATTTTTGTGGATTATCTCAATTTTCACACCAATTCAATGAAGTAGGTACTTTGACTATTCCCATTTTACAGGTGGAGAAGCTGAGGCACAGGGGATTTAATTAACTTGCCCAAGGTCCCACAGCATTAAGTTTCAAACTGAGAGTGAAGCCTGGCAGTATGATTTCAGAGCTCTGGCTCTCAATGGCTGCACTGTACTGCAATTTAGACTAGAAAAAGTACTTGAGAAAAAGATAGTATGAGAGACATGGCACCCTAGGTTCATTTATTTTTTAGTTATAAAAGTAATGTAAAATTACAAAAACTATGGAAAATAGTGTTTTTAAAAGGAAAACTCATTGCTACTCTAATAAACTTTGTTTTTTATATGCACATTCACATCTGTACATAAACATTGTAACTATGATTCATTTTGAATTTAAAGGTAAACCTTCAGTTAATTATAAAAAGGAGAATGAACCCCTCCGCCCCAGTTACACTGCAGATTTGATCTGCAACTTTGACTGAAACCCAGTTAGATATATTTCTTACCATTTCTATGAGAAATAGTTCAACAGTTTCTGTCTTTTTTTTTTTTTTTAGACACAGTCTCACTTTGTTGTCCGGGCTAGAGTGCCGTGGCGTCAGCCTAGCTCACAGCAACCTCCAACTCCTGGGCTCAAGCGATCCTCCTGCCTCAGCCTCCTGAGTAGCTGGGACTACAGGCATGCGCCACTATGCCCGGCTAATTTTTTCCATATATTTTTAATTGTCCAATTAATTTCTTTCTAATTTTAGCAGAGACGGGGTCTCGCTCTTGCTCAGGCTGGTCTCGAACTCCTGAGCTCAAACAATCCGCCCACCTCGGCCTCCCAGAGAGCTAGGATTACAGGCGTGAGCCACCGCGCCC
>CAUYSK010069097.1:0-15245 GCA_963575035.1 Avahi laniger | reverse complement strand
CAGAACTGTGAGGAAATAAATTTCTGTCGTTTAAGCCACCCAGTCTGTGGCATGTTATTCTGGCAGCCCTGGCAAACTAATACATTCCCCGTGCACTCCTCCAGAACTCCTTCTAAACACCTATTATGTAAGCCACCTGTCCTCCCTTCAAACTTGGTGAATCCCATCTCCCCTCTAACACCCTCTTCCTGCTAATACACAGCCCCTTCCTATCTTAAGCTCCATTTCTGCAGAGCGCCCTGCACTGCCTACAGGCATCGTGACCTTATCACCATCACCTGTCATCAGTGTTCTGTATGCCTCAGGTGCTTTTTAACCCAGAAGCAGCAAAAGTAGCATCTGTATCACTATTGTGATCAGACCCTTCCTCCCACACCAACCGTCTAGGAGCCGGAAGGAGGGGATGGGTAAATTCACACCTAACGGGTATAATGCACACTTTCCAGATGATGCACACACTTATAACTTTGACTCAAAGTGTACAAAAGCAATTCATGTAACCAAACATTTGTATCCCTGTAATATTCTGAAATTTAAAAAAAAAAACAAAAAAACTAGGAGCATATGTTTCTTTTCCCTGAGAGAGACCCAAGTAGCCTTAGAAACTATCAAAATTTCACATCCATATGAAATTTTCTCAGTATCTTTCAATAGACCAACAACTTGATGCAGTCTGAAAATACACTGTGTCATACAAATGTTCATTCAAGAAGTTTCTGTGGTCAAAACTAGCAGCTTTTCATGAAAAAAAAAAGTTTTTGTTGATTTTAAAGAGTCTTACCACGTATAATTATTAACATTTTCATAATTCTTAACATTGAGCTTTTCAGATCTTACCTGCAGCATTGATGTCTCCTAACTATGTTTTTGAACATAGTGTTTAAGGACTTGAGGGAATTCTACATAAGAAAACAAATAGCTAAAGACACCCCAAAATATAGAGTTGCAACCTTTGCCAGACCAGCTGGAGTTCTTACAAGACTACAAAAGGCATCTTTTTTAAAAGGTAGTGTTTTCTGCAGTAACGATGGAGACAGAATCTGGCTGCATGCTATCTGAGGTCAGAGGAGTAAAGAGAAAGGAGCGGTGACATGTGTCTGTAGCCTCACTCATTAGAGCCGGAAAGAGCATCTTAGGCAGACATACAACAAAAGAGACTACAGGAAGATCATCTCTATCATGATGAAGGCACCGGGAGAACTGTGTGCTTGTCATACGGTTTGAGGTTGAAATCATCTCACTAAAGCTTGGCTTCAAGCACTTCTCAGGATGACTGTAGGGCTCTCCAGCTTTCTTGTGACTCGATTCTTACATTCTAAAGGAAACGAGAATTTGGTACACACTTCAGCTGTGGAATTTAGGGGCAGAAATTCCATTTTGTAGGTAAAAGATAACACTTCCAAAAATCTAGTCTGTAAAAACAAACAAACAAAAAAACAGCCCAGGGAATTATGGAGAAAGCGTTGCCAACGGTCATAATGCATGGGACACTGGGTAGCCTCATTTTCCTTGCTGCAAAATACTCCGGAGCAATACAGGAGGACGGTCCCATTAATCTGGCCTGTGCATTCCTCACTCGTTGCTTAAGTCACTGTCCTACTCAGTTTCTAGCAAAAAATCACAGTCTAGATCCAATGTGGTCCGGTCTGTACTGGCTCTATTTCTTTGTCTGTTTCTGACTTCACTTATCCATCTTCCACCCTATATAAATTACAATATCTTGTAAGTATAGAGGAGAACAGTGGCTTAAGCAATACCAGAAGCAAGTCATGGAACAACCTCCCTTTATTGCTCCAGGGCTTTTTTTCAGCAATGGAAATGAGATTCCAGGACAATGCTCCTTCTTCCTTTGTGGTCATCAGTGTCAGATTTCTCTCTTTCTCACTCTCTTTCGCTTTCACTCACTATCAAAAGAGACCTTAACTCGAGTGCTGTGGATTCCTACTTTAACTTCTAATTGCCAGAGGTATAGTAGATAATTTTTAGGTGTGAGGAAAAAGGGGATGTCTGGGGCATAGCAACCAAACTGTGGTGCTACCCATCAGCCCTTTATATATATAATCTCATATTCTACACATTTCTCCATCCTATTGGTAATTTTATGCTGCATCTGTGGAAAAACTCTAGACTCCAAACTGAACCTGGGTTAAGTTTAAGTTGGTTGTACTCCACTCTTCTGTCATACTCACCGCCCTAACTGCTGCCCTGCTGTGCCTTGCTGGTGCTTAGTACCAGCACATAGTCTCGAGCCTGCCCGACTCATTTTGTCACTGTGACATTCAAACGAGGTAATGTACATAAACATTGTCTACACCTCACCTGCACCTCTGCAAACTCTCAATTGTTATACAAATATTAGTAGTCATTTTTATTGTTATTGTTCTAAATAACATTTCATATATACCAGAAAAAGTGTCCTATAATTCTTCACTCATTCATTTATTCATTAAACAAACTGTTGACATCAGAGATACTAGTATAAAGTAAATAATGTTTATAATAATAGCTACCCTTTCTGCACCATTACTTTGTGCAAAAAAATATAACTACATAATTTATTTCATTTAATTCTCACAAAAACTCTGTGAAATAGGTATTATTATTCCTATTTGTATATAAGGAACTTGTGGCTCCAATATAGCCCAAGATCTCATAACTTTTAAATGGCAGAAATGGTTCTGGACCAGGTATTTTAAAACTATTAATTGTGGTAATATATGTATAACATAAAATTTACCATTTCAATCATTTATACTTGTACAATTCAGTGGTATTAAGTACATTCACATTGTCGTACAACCATCACCACTATCCAACTCTAGAACATTTTCATCATCCCAAACTGAAACTCCGTACTCATCAAACAATAACTCCCAATTTTCCCCTTTCCTCAGCCCTTGGTAACCTCTATTCTACTTTCTGTCTCTATGAATTTGGCTACTCTATGTACTTCATGTAAGTAGAATCATATAATACATGTCGTTTTGTGCCTGTCTTATTTCACTTGGCATGTTTTCAAGGTTCATCCATGTTGTAGCATGTACCAAAATTTCATTCTTTTTTAAGGCTGAATAATTTGACATTGAATGTATATACCATATTTTGTTTATTCACTCATTCCTTAATGGACATTTAGTCCAGGTCTTTTGGATGACAAACTTCTTAACCACTAAACCAAGATCAATTGTTATTCTAATCAATATTACGCTGTCAGAATAGATTAAAGCTAAACTATTGCCCTTAGAATCTTACTCTGGGTGATTCTAGGAATCATTTAATTTCCCAAGCATGATTAGACATTAAATTTAATAGGATTTCCAGCCTAATATAATAGTGCAAACTCAGATTATCAAGGATGATGGGAAAAAAATGTCTGGATAAATTGGATCATTCTAAAATCAAAATTTATTTTGGAGGATTACTTTTCTCATCTCAAAGTTAAAATCTATTCTTATAGCAAAAGTGACAACTGGTTCTGATCACCAATTCCAACTGTATTCAGTAAGAAAAATTTTCATGTTCAATGAAAGATAATCTAATGTTAACATCTAAATTTAGCTTGGTGGGAATTTACCAAGGGGAACGGTAGCCTTGATCAAATTCTGTGTTCATCCAGCCACAGGAGATTGTAACCCAGATGACATTCCAATTATGATTTGGAAGACTTCTGACAATATCACTCAACAATTACATGTTGGTTTTTCAGAATTGGATATTAACTTTTTTTAAGCAGCGATACTGAGGTATAAATGACATACAATGAACTGTACACATTTAAAATGCACAACTTGATAAGTTTTGACATATATATACACACATTTATTGTTTTACATGTAGATATCCAAAAGTTCCAGCACCATTTGTTGGAAAGATTATCTTGAATTACCTTTATACCTTTGTCAAAAAATCAGTTATCCATATATGTAATTGTCTATTTCTGGACTTTCTATTCTATTTCATTAATCTGTTTGTCTATCTTTGTGCCAATATACCTCAAAGTATACCTCAAAGTATACTCAACTAACTGTCTTAGTTACTGAAGCTTTATAAAGTCTTGAAATCAGATAGTGTAAGTCTTCCAACTTTGTTGTTGAAACTTTCTTTTTTGGTTGTTTTGGCTATTGTAGATTTTTTGTATGCAAACTTTAGAACCAGCTTATCAATTTCTACAAAACAGCCACTGAGTTTTCAAGTGTGATTGCATTGAATCTATAGATCAATTTGGGGAGAACTGACATCTTAGCAACATTGTATCTTCAACTCCGTGAACAAAGTATACCTCTCCTTTTATTTAGATCTTCTTTAATTTCTCTCAGCAATGTTATGTCATTTCTAGTATACTTATCTTGCATGTCTTCTAGCCAGAGAAGTATTTCCAATGCTCTTATAAATGCTTTTTTTGTTAGGAAATCAGATCTTTAAATTGTATTAATTCATCTTTAACTATGGGATATTCAAGTATATGAGAATTTGGCTATATATTTTGGTTACAATAAATATGTTTTATTTTATTTTTTTGTTTGTTTGTTTTTTGAGAGAGGGTCTTGCTCTGTAGCCCAGGCTGAAGTGCAGCGGCATGATCATAGCTCACTGCAGCCTCCAACTCCTGGTCTCAAGTGATCCTCTTGCATCAGCCTTCCAAGTAGCTGGGACTACAGGTGCATGCCACCACACCTGGCTAATTTTTCTTTTTTTTTCTTTTTTTTCTTTTGTAGAGAGGAGATTTCACTGGGTTGCTCAGTCTGGTCTTGAACTCCTGGGCTCAAGCAATCCTCCGACCTCGGCCTCCCAAAGTGTTAGGATTACAGGTGTGAGCCAACACACTTGGCCTATATGTGTTTTAGTATCAGGAGTATGTAAAAGTTTTCATACTTCTGTTTCTTATTGACAAGGAGTAGAATAAATTCCTTTTGGTGGAAATGCTTCATCCAAATGGCTAAGCATTTCGCCTTATTTATGGGTATACGTTCCCAACTACAAGGAAAACTTGCTCCTCTCTCTAACTTTCCAACTAAGAAATTCATAAATAATATAGATATTCCAGTTGGAATTTTGGAACTAAGTTCTATTTTTCCAGTGAATGAAAATATTTCCAGCTTTCCCTCAGAATCCCAAAAGGTGCTTAACAAATATTTGAAGGAATAAATCATTAGCATATGAGGCACAAGGCTCTCTGAGAGATGCTTACTACAGTTGGAGGAGTCAGGTTCTGTCATCAAAGCTCTTCCTGGGTTTTATCATCTCACTCAATTTAGTTGTACTCACTACTTTGTATTTCAAAGAACCTTTAAAATGCGAGACACTTGAAGATGTTTAAATGTCAATGGGAAGAAGCCAGTAGAGACGGACTGAAGTTAAGGACAGGGAAAAGCAATAGCAACTTAAGTTCTTTGAGAAAACAGAAAAGAATGGCATCCCGGGTGTAGAGGGAGGGCTTGGCCTTACACAGGAGGAGAGCGGATGCCTCTTCTAGTGACACTGGAGAAACAGAGGTTATAGGTGCAGTGTAGGCGATAGGTGTGTGGCCAAGACATTGAGATAATTCCGGGCTAGTGACATCTACTTTCTCTGAGAATGAAGGCTGGGATGGAAAGGCAGGAGAACAGGAAAATTTAGTAGGGGAAGTCCAGTAGAGAAAGATAGAATCATATTCTAGACTGTCTGTCAATTATATCTTTAGGCTACAAAATTATTCTGTTTTCTTCTCCCCATCACTATCCCACCCCAGACCTTTGCCAAGATGTTGGCCAGAGCTACAGTTCTCTGAAGGCTGACCAGGGCTAGAGGATGGCTCATTCACACTATTCTTAGCAAAAGACCCCACTTACTCCTGTAGGCTGTTGGTGAGAGGCTTCAGTTCCTTGCTAGGTGGGTCTCTCCATAGGATTGCTCGAGTGTCCTCATGAGACAACTGCTTTTCTCAGAAAGAGTAATTCAGGAGAGTGCAAGGAAGAAGCCCCACTGCCTTTTATGACCTAGTCTCTAAAGTCAGGACCCAACATTTTCATCATCTTCTATTCGTCATTAAGTCCAGCCAACTATCAAGGAGAGGGGAATTCAGTGCCACCTCCTGAAGGGAAGAGTTACAAAGAATCTGTGAACATAAATTTAAACCACCACAGTGCTAATATCACATTATTTCCTTGTGGTGGTGCAGAGAGCAGAGCTTTGTAAAAAGGCTCCCTAGTTTAAGTTCTCCAGAAACATCCCATAACTTCCCATCCATCTTTTTGGGAGAGATTGACAAAGAAACTGGCATTATGGGGGTTGTTTTGTGCCACACATGACTTGCTTTTCTAGTTTGAATGATTCTCACTATGTTCTTCCTTCCCCTCCAAGCAGGCTCTGGCTCAGCCAGTGGTTAACATAGCTCAACAACCTACAATCATAAATGTTGTAGAGCTATAGGAAGAGAAAAAAAGAAGTGGGTGTTATTTTCTCCCTCTGTGGTACACATAGCAATGGAAATGCCAAGTGGAATTGTCACAATTCACTGCCACACAGCCCCTGGACCTGTCCAGAGATCAGCACTCCACAGCCCCATAACCAATGAGAGTGTGATCACTTGCCTTTTAATAACAACACCTTTATTCTATAAAAATCTGAACTATACATTCCTATAAGTAGCCAATGTTATTAGCACACTTAAACTACTTATTTTAAAATCTGATTTCTAGGGATGCGTGAGAAAGACTCCTGCAGAACTCTAGGAGCCTATCAAAGTTATATAGTTTCCAAAAGCATCCACTTTCCAACCAGCAAGTAGTTTAAGAGTGGAAGCATGGGGCTGATTCCAGGGCTGCCTTAGCTGACAGTCTGAGGGAAATTGAGTGCAATACAGGATGGAATCAAATTCTGATCTTCTTTGAATGCCTATTGTCTGTTTTATCAAAGACATTCGATATTGACACAGTGCAGGCTATTGAGTCTCAATAAAATCTATTATTCACTTTCTTCTACCTCATCTGCAGACTGTTGACATTTTCTTTTATTTCAACACTGATGTTTTTCTTTTACACTGGAGATTTTAGCACTGATGTTGTAATTGCTTATCACACAGCTGGCCCTGTTATGATGTTCTTGTGAATGTCCCTTCATTTTCCTGATGGTCCTGTGATCCAATCTACAATCCATTTAAAAACAAAACATTTCATGTGCCATTTTATGCTGTGGCTCTTTTGGAGTTCCATTTCAGCTTCATTAATATTGATGCTGTCTATCTCCTTGCTTATTTCGGAAGATTCTTTGAAATTAATCTTCAGAATTTGCTGTGATTTGTTGCTGTTTTGTGCGTCAGCCCCAGTACAGCTTGTCTCTCGTTAATTTTGTTTTTCTTTATTTTTATGCGTGTGCTATGACTGTTCTCCTACTTGTACTACTGATGTGTGTCAGGTCCTTTATGGAATCCCGGTTTCGTCTCTGCCTTTCACTGTGATTTTCCATCATTAGGGACCTCTTGAATAAAAATGTAGCCCTTATTTCTGACAGAGTCCATGTTCCTTTTCTTTTCTTTCTGTGTGATTTTCCATCATTATGGTTCTTAAATTTCTTGAATAATGATATATACTATGAACAAATGGACAGAGCAGTAATGGCTTCATCAGTGTTTTCTAAAATGTATCTGCAGCTTTGAGAGCATACAGTGCCACGGCAGAATCTACTACATATGTAAAAGAATTTTTAAAATAGATTTTGTGGTCTGTTGGTGACAGTGCTATTGTGCATTAATAATTCACATTCTTACTTACAGCATCTGCTTGTTAGAATGCCAGTTCCACAGTGGCCAGGCTGGAGAATAGCCTTGGGTCTGAACGTCTTTGAGGAATATAGGCACAATGCTATCTTTGCTTTTTTTTTTTTCTATGCATTTTCAAAGGTAGCCAATATTTTCTTGACCAGGAATACTAAGTTGGCAGTTGCACTAATTTTAAAAATGAGGTAGCGTGAAGAGAAACTTTCCCAGTTTGAGATATTTTGTCTGTTGGGATGATTGATTTCACTGACCACTCTGAATAAAATAACTCCACATTTCTAGTTACAAACAGGCAAGAAAGCATTATAGGTGATAGAAGAACAGGATTCAGGTATAACAACTATAATTGACTAAAGCCAAGTCAATAAATGCCATGAAATAAGAGGGTAAAGCAGAAAATATTGGCTGTCCAATCATTGCTATAAAAATAAGAAGAGAAAATAATGCTAAAATAAGACATATAAAATGTACTCTTCACTATTGGTTAAAAACTACGTTTGCTTCATGTTGAGAATACCAATTGTCAACTGAAGAATTCAGAACAACTCGAGCAGTTTGATTTTTGAAAATGCCCTATTTAAACTATGAAAATCTATGGACAGTTGGTATTTCAGAGAGTTTTACTAAGCTATGATGCTCAAGTGATTATAAAGCGAAGCAAAAAAGAGTTAGTGGTCTCCTTTAGATGAGAACTAGTGTAACTTGCCCTGGAACCTAGAAACTTGTAAATCCTGAGTCCTTAGTTTATCATTAATACTGTATTTCATTAGAATTATATAATTTATTTTTTAATACTTTCCATATTTTTAAATAGAAGCAAAAATTGCCTAGAAAATGAATAGATATTCGAATACGAAAGAATGAAGTCAGACCCCTATCTTACAAAATATACAAAAATTAATTCAAAATAGATCAGAGAGGCTGGGCATTGTTCATGCTTGTAATCTCAGCACTTCGGGAGGCTGAGGCAGGAGGATCGCTTGAGCCTAGGAGTTTGAAGCTGCAATGAGCTCTTATGACACCACTGAGCTCTAGACCAGGTGACAGAGCTAGAGCCTGTCAATAAATAAATAAATAAATAATCTAAATGTAAGAGCTAACCCTATAAAACTCTTAGAGAAAAACATATAAGTAAATCTTTGTGCCCTTGGATTAGACAATGGATTCTTAGCTATGACACATAACGCAAATGCAACCACAAAAAAAAAAAAAAGATAAATTAGACTTAAAACTATTGTGCTTCAAAGGAAATTATCAGAAAGTGAAAAGACAACCCACAGGATAGAAGAAAGTATTTACAAATCATGTATGTGGTAAAGGTCTAGTATCCAGAATACATTAATATAAAGAATTCCCACAGCTAAATAATAAAAAGACAAACCCAATTTTAAAATAGGCAAAAAATTTTCAATAAACATTTCCTCAAAGAACATACGCAAATGTCCAATAAGCACATCAATGATGTTCAACATTAATCATTAGGGAAATTCAAATCAAAATCACAATGAGATACCACTTCACACCTACATAGGCTGGGCACAGTGGCTCACGCCTGTAATCCTAGCACTCTGGGAGGCTGAGGCGGGCGGATTGTTTGAGCTCAGGAGTTCGAGACCAGCCTGAGCAAGAGGGAGACCCTGTCTCTACTAAAAATAGAAAGAAATTAGCTGGACAACCAAAAATATACGGAAAAAATTCGCCAGACATGGTGGCGCATGCCTGTAGTCCCAGCTACTCGGGAGGCTGAGGCAGTAGGATCACTTGAACCCAGAAGTTTGAGGTTGCTGTGAGCTAGGCTGATGCCACAGCACTCTACTCAGGGTAGTAGGGTGAGACTCTGTCTCAAAAAAATAAAAAAGAAAAAATAAATAAAAAAGAAAACAACTACAAGCATGGCTATAATAAAAAAGACAATAACAAGCTCTGACAATAACTGGATCCCTCATACACCAATAGCTGAAATGTAAAATAATACAACCACTTTGGAAAATAGTCTGGCAGTTTCTCAAATAGTTAAACACAGCATTACCATATGATCCAGCAATTCTACTCCTAGGTATATAACTAAAATTAAAATATTAAGATATATTTTAATTATTAAAATATATTTTAAATATTTTTAAATATATATTAAAATACATTAAATATTAAAATATATTTTAATACAAAATTAAAGTATATTTTAATACAAATACTTGCACATGAATGCTCACATAGCAGCATTATTTATAATAACCAAAAACTAGAAACAACCCAAATATTCATCAACTCATGAATAGATAAAATGTGGTATATCCATACGATTAAATATTATTCTGTCATAAAAAAGAATGAAGTACTGACTCATGTTAAAACATTCATGAACCTTGAAAACATTATGTTAAGTGAAAGAAGCCAGACACAAAATGCCACAATTGTATCATTCAATTTATATGAAATGTCCTGAATAGGCAAATCCATAAAGACAGAAAGTAGATTAATGGTTGCCAAGGGCTAAGTGAATGGGGGAATGGTAAGTTGCTGCTAATGGGTACAGGGTTTCTTTGGGGGGGGGGTGATAAGAATTTTCTGGAATTATACAGTGGTAATGATCATACAACACTGTGAATATTGTAAAAACCACAAATTGTAAACTTTAGAAAGGTAAATTTTATAATATTTTCTTTGAATTATTCATGAATTTTCTTTTGAAGAAGAAAAAGAACAAGGAGGAAGAGGAGACAGCAGCAACAGCTGGAAGGTGTCTTTGTCAAGCAAAGCATTATGAGTACAGAGATACCCGATTAACATTAATAATGTGGATTTTCCTTTTTTTTTTTTTGTGAGACAGCGTCTTGCTCTGTTGCCCGGTCTAGAGTGTGGTGGCATCATCATAGCTCACTGCAACCTCAAACGCCTGGGCTCAAGTGATCCTCCTGCCTCAGCCTCCTGAATGGCTGGGACTACAAACAGGTGTGTGCCACCACACCCAGCTAATTTTTTCTATTTTTTGTAGAGATGAGGGTCTCTCTATGTTTGTTGGTCAGGCTGGTCTGGAGCTCCTGGCCTCAAGAGATCTTCCCACCTCAGCCTCCCAAAATGCTAGGATTACAGGCATAAGCTACCACACTCAGCCAATAATGTGGATTTTTAACTGAAATGTTGAATAGAAGTGATTGTTTAAATCTGGAAAAATATAACAGAATTGGGCACAGAGTGGAAATCAATATTTGTAAGCTGCATTTACATTGTCCCATGATGATAACACTCTGGAAAATATGCTATATATCTGGATGTTAGACATTACATTTTTGACATTTCATCTGGACATTTTTTTTTTTTTTTGAGACAGAGTCTCACTGTGTTGCCCAGGCTAGAGTGCCGTGGCATCATCCTAGCTCACAGCAACCTCAAACTCCTGGGCTCAAGCGATCCTCCTGCCTCAGCCTCCCAAGCAGCTGGGACTACAGGCATGCGCCACCATGCCCGGCTAATTTTTTCTATATATTTTTAGTCGTCCAATTAATTTCTTTCTAATTTTAGTAGAGACGGGGTCTCACTCTTGCTCAAGCTGGTCTCGAACTCCTGAGCTCAAACGATCCACCCACCTCAGCCTCCCAGAGAGCTAGGATTACAGGCGTGAGCCACCGCGCCCGGCCCATCTGGACATTTTGATATGAACACCTTAATCTCTTTCCCAGCAGATCTATATTAGTTGGTTCACTTTTGAACCTATTTTTCAAGTAATATGTATTCAATAAATATTTGTAGAGTTATAAGTGCAAACATAGTACTTGACTCTTCTCCATAACATTAATCTCCAACCATCACTCAAAGCAAGAAATCCTGAGAAAAGAAATTGCCATTTCTGAACCAAGAGTATAATGATGATATAATAGCACTGATCACTTAAAAAAAAAATTCGCTAAATTTTAATAAGATAGGAACAAAGATGTTTACCTGAAGTAATCACATTAATAGCTCATTTTTGTGAGAATTCTTGGATCTAAATCACGTCTTAAATCAAATGTAAGGTATCAGAAAGTGGCAAATGTTCCCAGTTCACAGTCTTCCTTTGAAGTTCCCAGGAATGCTCTCAATGTTACGTTGCTTTCTTCCTACTCCCAACAGACAAGGCCATCAAATTAGGAGAACAATTTCTGGTAAACAGCTGAATTCTACCATCTGGGCTTTTGGCTCTTGGCACAAGGTGCCAGATTCCACTAGAGGTACATCCAGTGATCCCAGCAGTGAGCTCCCTGTCATGACACCTGACATCATGTTCCCCTATCAAGTCTGAAAGCTTTAAAGTGGGTTCCCGGTGTAAGGTTAACATCACCATCTTTCTTTGTTACCATTATGACTAGGGGTCAATTGCCACCAGCAAGATTTGCTTCTTAAGGGAGCACTGTATGGGGAGAGTCTGAGCACTAAAGTGATTCGCATGATGCCGGTCCTTCCATCTGCCACAACACAGACTGCAGAAGGCCAGCAGCAGACAAACTGCCTTCCTGTGAAGCCCTTCAAAGGGGACAGGGTAGTTGGGGGCAACTTCCAGACATTTGGTCAAATTAGTTTGTAGTATTCACCCATCATCAAATGGATCTTCTAGAATTACATGCCTCTTAGATACAATCTTGCGACAGCAGAAATAGAGAATATGTAGGGAGCAGTATATATTCATCATTCTTGAAAAGAAAGAGCATGCTGGGTAGGAAGGGCCGTGGAACAGCTATTTTCTCCCCGGTTTTACACATAAAAGAATCCTATATGTAAAACACCTATAGAGCATGGATTATCTAATACGTTTTCACTACGTCCGCTGTGCAGTATATTGCTTATCCCATCATGAGCCCAAGCAAACACTTACAGCATCTGAGAGCTTACCATCTGTAGCCCTGGAATCTGGCCACCGCTGAACACATTTGGTAGCTCTGAAAATCCTGCCTTTTTTTCTTTGATGTTGCCCGTGGGAGGGTGAATGAAGTCAGACTGAGAACAGGTTCAGGTTGTTGTATCCTGTTCTTGATAGAATTTCTAACACACGAGAAAAAAAAAATATTTTTTTAAATTTCCTCTTCTTACAGGGACAAGGAAAAAATTTTTAAGCTACTTAAGAACATAGGTAGGTTTATCTGGACCAAGAAAAGTTACTCTCTTCCTGCGAGGAACTTAACCTAAGAACTAAAAGCACCTAATCAAAAAGGATAGAGAGAAAGATGACTCAGCCTTCCCCAAGAAGGCAGGCCTGAGCTCATTTTATCCCTTCTGCTGCATCGGTGAGAAAAAATGCCCAAAATGAGCAAAATATCTGACTGCTTGGAGCAGAAGATCCATGTTATGGTATAAAAACAAGAAGGAGAAGAAAATTCATGTCTTTAATTACAATCACCCTGCCCATAGGAAACTGTGATCTAATTAGTTCTTGGAGTCTGACTAAAGTATTAACTCCTCCTCCCTAGAGAAAGGAGCGGGAGCTTTCACTTTTCCTTTTTAGAGTTTATGAAACACAAATTCCTTACTAAAAAACTAGCTTCGAGCCCCAGATTGGCTTTGGCTGACACATGCCCTTCTTCCATTGCTTGTTCCTGTCCAATTTAAGTTCGATACTTGGAGAAACTGCTCAGATTGCAAGCCAGAGGAAGATCCGGGCAGGTACCAACACCAGAACTGACAGAATTCTCTGTCTCCTGCAGAAACCATCCGCTGGTTCTTATCACAGGATGTGGCCCAAGGTCTTAGCTAATGCCACCAGCCACTTTGTCTCCCTTTTTTTTTTTTTTTGAAACAGGGTCTTGTTTTGTTGCCCTGGCTAGACTGCAATAGTGTCATCATAGCTCACTGCAACCTCAAACTCCTGGGCTCAAGGGGTCCTCCTGCCTCAGTCTCCCAAGTAGGTAGGACTATAGGCACCTACTTGCTCACCTGCACACTACAATGTCCAGCAAATTTTTCTGTTTTTTTGTAGAGATGGGTGTTTTCCTCAGGCTGGTCTTGAACTCTTGACCTTAAACGATCCTCCCACCTCAGCCTCCCAAAGTGCTAGGACTACAGGCATCAGCCACCATGCCCGGCCATCTTGTTTCTTGAGTTCTGCCTTTTACTAACCCCTAGAGAAGAAAAGAAGAGAAATATATCTTTAGTTTCAAAATTCCTTGGTGTTTCAGCCACCACATCCCGCCAGATTGTTCATTTTTTTTGCTGTTGAGTTGTTTGAGTTCCTTGTATATTCTGGATATTAATCTCTTATCAGGTTAATAGTTTGCAAAAATTTTCTCCCATTCTACAAATTATCTCTTCACTATGTTAACTGTTTCCTTTGTTGTGCAGAAGCTTTTTAATTTAATATAATCTCATTTGTCTTCCTTTGTTTTTGTTGCCTGTGCTTTTGAGATCTTCTCCGTAAAATCTTTGCCCAGACCAGTGTCCTGAAGTGTTTTTTTTTCATAGTTTTGGGTCTCACATTTAAGTCTTTAATTCATTTTTAGTTGATTTTTTTATATGGTGAAAGACAGGGGTCTAGTTTCATATTTCCACATATGAATATCCAGTTTTCCCAACACCATTTATCGAAGAGATTGTTCCTTCCCCAATTAATGTTCTTGATGCCTTTGTTGAAAATCAGTTGGCTATAAACACATGGACTTATTTCTGGGCTCTCTGTTTTGTTCCATTAGTCTATGTCCATTTTTATGCCAGTACTATACTATGCTGTTTTGTAACATATTTTTGTAGCATATTTTGAAGTCCAGTAATGTGATGCCTCCAGCTTTGTTCTTTTTGCTCAGCTTTGCTTTGACTATTAGAGATTTTTTTATGGTTCCATAGGAATTTTAGGATTGTTTCTTCTATTTCTGTAAAGAATGTGATTAATATTTTGATAGGTACTACATTGAATTTGTATATAACTTTTGATATTATGGTCATTTCACAATATTTGTTCTTCTAATCCATAAACATGGTATGTCTTTTCATTTTTGTGTGTCCCTTTCGTTTTCTTTCTTTTTTGTGTGTGTGCGTGTGTGATTTCATTTTTATTTATTTATTTATTTCATCATATTATGGGGGTACAGGTGTTTAGGTTACGTATGTTCCCCTTGCTCCCCTTCCCCCCCAAGTCCGAGCTTCAAGTGTGTCCATCCCCCAGATGGTGTGCATCGCACTCTTTGTGTATGCATATACCCGTCTTCTCCTCCCCCTCTCCCCTCCCCCCTCCCCGACATCCAATAAATGTTTTTCTTATATATGCACTTATGTGTTGATCAGTTAATACCAATTTGATGGTGAGTACATGTGGTGCTTGTTTTTCCATTCTTGGGATGCTTCACTTAGTAGAATGTGTTCCAGCTCTATCCAGGAGAATACAAGTGGTGTTATATCACCATTGTTTCTTAAAGCTGAATAGTACTCCATGGTATACATATACCACATTTTATTAATCCACTCATGTATTGATGGACACTTGGGTTGTTTCCACATCTTTGCAATTGTGAATTGTGCTGCTATAAACATT
>CAUYSK010069095.1:0-11978 GCA_963575035.1 Avahi laniger | reverse complement strand
GGGAAAAAATTACAGGAGCTGATGAAAAGTTGAAGGAGAAACTTATCTTTCTGGCTTTCTCAAGGGAAGAAAAAGCTGAAAGCAGCGAGATACAGCAAAAGTTGGGCTTTTGAGATATAAATCTGAGAAGCTTTAAAAAGTAACGGCCAATAAAAAATTTATTGGCCACCTTAGGAAAGATTACTAAAGAGACTAAAAAATATTGCAGTACAACAAAAATATCTAAATTCCTTAGCTTAAATGGTTTTTACAAAATGTTTATGTTTTCTATAGCAAATTGCTACGAGTCTGCAAGTAAAGCCGAGACGACAGTAGCTCAATGCTTATAGGCAAGTTAAATTTGTAACCTTGCTTTTGGCATTTGGTTTTTGCCCTTATGTTGCTTGAAAGGCACCAACCAAAAGACTCCTTGCAATCCCACTGGAAAGGACTTTACTTTTATCTTACTCTGATGCTGCAAAATTAAAGGGAGGCACTTTTTGGATTCACATCTCACACATAAAACGAGCACCTGCCCACGTTTCTGACCACACCTGGACCTCTGAACCAGGCCTATGATTTTGGAAAACACCCGAGGCCCAGCCAGTCTACAGAGCAACAACCAAAGCAGACATTCTTCCAGAGACATTGGACCAGGCCGGTCCTCAGGAACCCTGAAAGAACTCATTCTTATTTTACTTGCTGTAGAATATATTGCTGAAAACCCTGAATGCTTTAACTAAGAACCCAGAGAGGTTGTTTGGGATCTATGGAATCTCCCTTGCTATAATTTTCTAAATGAGCATGGTTATAAATTTCCTTGTTAAAATTAGAAAAATGTTTTACCTGCTCCCCTATTCCCACAATCTCCTCTATTTGCCTACCCCACACTCCTCTCTGCAAAATCGGCAACTTCTCCCGGTTCCCTGCAAACCTCACCTATTTCCCCACTGACAAAAGCCACATGGTTTAGGATAACATAGATCGGGTTGAAATGGAAGCCACTGAATGGAACAGTTTCACTCCAAACATTCCCCAAAGGGCCCCCTTTGCAGGGTGCTTCTATTATAAAGCTCTCACCAAACATAATGCCCTATAGAAATATTTACCCAACAATGCCTCGGGACAATTACTGAGAAGACCTAATCAGATAAAATATTGCATAACAAGAGATATTAGTGATGACAAACTTAGACAATTGCTTAGGTATAATGGAAGAAACCTAGCTGCCCCCCATGTAACCTGCAGCCCAAATAACCACCAGCCTCGTGCTTGTGGCTGGATGCCCTTGTCCGGCACCAACTGCACTGACACTGCCCTTAAAGAACTATTTATGGAAGTCAGTTGGTGGACAGAAGTCTCTGACAGCACAAATTCCACCCTAAGGCAAGGGCATCCCTGGGAAGCCTTGTGGACTACCCAGACAAGGGCATACTCAGGTGTGATCTCCACTCACCTGACAATAGTTTGGGATGCCCAGCGTCTCTGGGTTGACTCCATTTATCCAAATTGCACTGTTGCCAGTAGTATACAGTGGCAATAGCTTTCCTGGTGGATAGACCAAAATTGATCATCTGAAAGACTAAAATGTGACCTCATTGGAGGAACTGGAACTTAAGCACATGTATTGGGACAAGCCAAATTCACAGCTAATAAAAAGAGGCATTCCATAGAGAAAAATTCTTTCTCAAAAATAAACTACATAGAAGAATGCTATTCCAAGAAGAGGGAAAAGGAAAGGAAGCTTCACTCCTCAAATGAATGGAAAGGACCAGATGAACCATAAAGACATAATCTCAAACCTAAAGGTGGGAATGGGCAGGTATTCTAATCCAATAAGGGTTCATGTCCATGTCATCGCAACTGGAATCTCAGGTAGCTATGAAGCCTACCATACTCAGTGCTGAGGTCAATCGAAACACCTATGGAAAATACATGGCCCCTGAAATTTACGGACATTTTTACATGGTAAATGTGACCTCAGACACTGTATTCTTAAAGCTCTAGTACCAGAGTTGAATGAGGCTTAAATGTGTTCTGTAGTTCAACTAGCGGGCTTTGGGACCATTGTAAATCATATGCAGATACTCCCCATGGGAAGCTGATGGGCTATTTTTAGCTAATGAAAACACATGGCATCCAATTTTCAAGCTGTGAAAAATAGAAAGGGACCCTCAAACCACTTGGAACCCTGATTTCTCCCGTTTGGCTTCTAATAACCACTCCCACAGAATGTAACATTTGGTTTACGGGAAAGTGCTGATTTTTTTGGGAGGATTGACAAAATGACACTGTAGAATTATATGATTTCTTCTGTAACAAAATCTCTTTTTCCCTCCCACATACCAGTATATGGTGCAACACAAAGGCAGTGGGAAAAACAGATTTGTCAACTGTGAACAAGTCCTATGACAGTTTAGACACTGAAGATCATGTTTCTTGAATTAGATTTATACCCCTCAGGATGTTGTGCCCATGGAGACCAATTGGCCAGAAGAAAAGATTGTTAATAATGAGGTTAAACACATAAATCTAACTAAAGAATAGGATGATGCATGCACGGTATTTTTCCACTAATCAGGTTGCTCAACTGCCTTTTGGTTCTACCTAAAACTTTCTTGGATGCCTAGTCTTCACTATTTCTATGACACTCCTCTTGCTATACTATCATCATGTATCTCTTGTAAATGCTATGCCAGATACAAGAAAAGAAAAAAGATACAATCAAAGACTTGATCATGATAGCTCATAGAATAGATCTGATCCAGGATGTTTTTCTAGACTGAGCCCTAGGCCTGACTCTCTCTGGCCCCTTAAACAATTGGCTATAAAATCAGGTCAAACCATGTCTTTCCCCTAAGGTCTGACATCACTCATATTGGTCTATCATCACCAAGGCCAGATGATCAAATAGAGAACTCTGGGAATTAGTCTTCCTATCACCAGAAGACCTCCTGCTAATTGTTGGCACATGAATTCCATGGAATGGTCTTTGGCCCAAAGAGGGAAACTGAGGACTGAACTCTGACCCTCTTTTTTTTTTTCTCTTGCTCAAATTCCTTTCTAAGAAGCCTATTGAGTCACACCTACAAACAATAACATCTCATGAAACGGGTTTTTATTCACCCAGTATAGGTATAACGTGGTTTATTTTCCAAACTGAATCCAGCATAGCCTCACATGACAGATGGAAGACCCGTATCTTAACTCAAGTCTTCCTTTCTATGGACTCCAGGTCTTTAGACAAAGCTGAACTCTTTTAACCAATTGCCAACTAAAAAACTCCTTGAAGCCCACCTTTGACGATAAGCTTTATTTTGAGATACCCTGCCTTTTCAGGCCAATTCAATATTTACCTTCCATTTATTGATTTATGGTTTCACCTACAATTCCTACCTCCAAGAATGTATAAAACCAAACTGTAACCTGGCGGCCTCAGCCACGTTTTCTCAAGGCCTCTTGACACCATGTTCCCTGGGCCACGGTCACACATATTTTGACTCTTTAAAGGATTTTTTCCTTTAGTAGCACACTCCTCAGTTTTCTGGCTCTGTTCTCTAGTCTTGATGTCCTGCCTTCTGAGCGCCTCGATTTTCTTCTGGGCTCTCACCAGCTGGGCTGAAGGGCTAGTAGCTCTTCCAGCATCTCTTCTGTTGGTGAACATGCCATGGCTTTGTCATTGATTTGGAAAATGTCTTTGCAGCACAGCCGGCCAGGCAGGATGCTAAGGGTCATACAGGGTCAGGGAGCTGGTTGACCAGATGCCCATGCAAGGAAATGCCCATATGTTGTGCTCTTGCTCTAAGCTATAACTTGAGCTCTATAAGTGCTTTTCCTGGGGCTTTACTCTCCTGCTGGGGCCCTCTGATGCTCCCCTTGTTTCTCATGCACCATCCTCTTCGCTGTGCCCAGCTTCTCTTCATGCCCTTGCTGCTACTGCAATCATGGCATTAGGGTGACTGATTGTCCCAGCTTGCCGGGGACTGAGGGGTTTCTGCAATGCTGTTGGACCTCATTTCTTTCTTCCCTCTTCCCAGTCTTAATAGAAATTCCCTCCCCCTAACTCTGTAAAATAATTTAAAGAGTCATGGCCAGGTGTGGTGGCTCACGTCTGTAATCTCAGCACTTAGGGAGGCTAAAGGTGGGAGGAGTGCTCGAAGCCAGGAGTTCGAGATCAGCCTGAGCAACACAGTAAGACCCTGACTCTCAAAAAATACAAAAATTCGCTGCGCCTAGTGGCAGACGCCTGTAGCCCCAGCTACTCAGGAGGATTGCTTGAGCCCCGGAGTTTGAGGTTGCAGTGAGCTGTGATGATGCCACTGCACTCTAGCCCAGGCAACAGAGAGAGACCCTTTCTCTAAATAAATAAATAAATAAATAAAACAAAATAAAAAATTTGAACCTTCAAGAGAAAATTAAAATAAAATTTTAAAAAAGACTTGGCATCAGTAAAAGGAATACTTGAGCTAAGACAAAGGGGTCTGCTAATCAGAGAGCAAGGCACAATCTACCAACCCACAGTGGTCTGTTCAGCAAATTGATGGCCTGCAGATGTGACTTAACCTTTGCCTCGCATGGCGTTAGGTCCAGTTTGTAATCAGTCTAAACTCCAAAAAGGAGGGAGTATAAGGAGGCAAATCTGACCTCCCTTTCCTTTCGGGGCTGGAACTAAGTTTTCAGGTTTTTCTGGGGTGCCCTTGGCCAAGACGGGTCCGTTAAGTTGGTGGTGGGGGGAGTTTTATTTTTGGTTTACACTAGCGCGATGCTGCCTCTCACTCCTGGACCCCCTCGTGCTGCGTGTGTGAGTGGCCTTCATCTCTCTTGCTTCCTCCCTCCCCTGCCCTTCTCCCCTGCCTCTCACCGTGGCCCCAGGCCTCCCGTTCCTAAGGAGGGACAGGGCTGGCTTTCTCACCATGTGGCTCGGGACCTGATCGTTTTGATAAATTAGCTCACATCTCTGGCCCCGCATCACGTTCCAGCCTCATGCACCCTGTGCGATTTCAACCCCTCCCACCCCGTGAGGACAGGGCTCTCCACGCTCTCATCTCGGAGGCACGAGAGAGGTAGAGATGGAGCAGGCCAGGCGCCAGCCAAGGTCACACAGCAGGTGACCTGTGAGGTTGGATGTAGAACCCAAGCGTGTCCAGCTCCCAGCACACGCCCATCTGTGTAACTGTGGCCCCTGCCGCCCGCTGCAAAGGAAACCAGGACGACTGTAAAAGCCGTCGTGAACCAAGACTCGCAGACTGCACGGCAGCGGCCGCGGTTCCTCAGGGCTTTCCGTGCGCTGCCGTCTATTGTGGCTCCACTGTATGTTGACTGTGGTGGCCCTTAAGTATTCCCTGAGTGTTTGGTCATAAAATTCAAAAAGCATTTATTATGTGTCTGCCGCGTGCTTGGCACAATTTTAAATGTTTCACTGACATCATTTTATTGATGCTTTCTAAAAGTCAAGCAGCAACCCAAGAAGGTGGATGTCAGTTCACAGCTTCAGAAACAGGCTTTGCAAGGCTAAGTAACTGCCCCCACGACACGGCTGCTCTGGACTCTCTTCCCAGGGCTTTTGAGTAAAAGCTGCCTTGATCGAGCAGTAATTGCTAACAAATATTCACTCATGTCCTCAAGCAAATTATAAACTCTTACGAGGCAGCGAACACCTCTTAGGTTTCTTTATCATCTCTAAGATGCATTGGCCCAGTGCTAAGCACAAAGTCTGTGCTCACGACAGGCCTTTGAATTGACACCATCCAAGGGTTACCAAACAAACAAACAAAAAAAACAATCTAAAAAAATCAAAAAATGAAAGAAACCCAAAACAACCCAAACTGCGTGTGAGGCCCATTTTCTTGGTGGAAGGATTAGTTACAGGGTTATAGGAAAACTCTGGAGAGAAAAGAAACAGTTATTGGGCTCCCTGTCTGTGCTGGGCACATTCACAATTATTGTCTCAGACGATAGGTCCAAAGCTGCAGGACTGAATGTGATCATTATACCCATTTCATAGATGGGGAGCCTGAAGCCCGAGAAGTTTGCTCTCTTTCCCAACGTCTCACAGATTTCAAGGTGATTGCTTTTCTTCTCCTGCATAAGCTTTTCTGCTTTTCCGTGCTTCCAGCTGCCTTGCTCAGAGCTTTTGACTCGGGGCCAGGTGAGTCAGTCACCAAGTGGCCTGTCAGCATCTCACCGGGGGGCTATGTTTGGCTGTGTCCTGTGACAAAGTCCTCCTGGATTCCTGCTGAGGCCCAATGACCGTGGCTCGGCGGGCAGGCACTCTTCTCATTAAGGCCTCCGTGAAGGCTGGATCAATCGCTGCTTTTTCCTCAAGGAATCAATCTTTTTGGAAAAGCAAAACCCTGGGAAAGAAACCCACGGAGTACCGGGGCTGGGCAGAAGATTAGAAATTCTCCTTGGGTTTGTCTGCTGAGGAGATATAGGAAACCTTTAATCTGATGACCCTTCAGCCAGGGTGTACACAGGAAATTTATGAGATCAAACTTGTGCTGGCAGCCTGGCCCTGACTTGTCTTAACATGAGAGGATTTGGAGATCGTGTTATTCAGGGAGTGGAAACTATGGCTTAGAGGAGAAAAATGGCCCATGGCCCATAAGATAGGTGGTTCAAGATTGTTGAAAACTTCCGGGGAGAAGTTCTCCAGGGCATCCAGGAATAAGAAGGGCATCCTTTGCCTGACCCTGGGCAGTCAGAAATCAGAAAAGTATGTTCACAATGACACTCTAAAACATGAGGGTTTCAGCTCCTCTGGGGGCACAGTTACTTAGAACTGGGCTGGGAAGAGGAAGCTGCTGCTTTTATATTTGCTCAGAGACCACATCCCAGAAGGGAGTGAAATTGACCACACTTGGTGAATTTAAAGCTGGGCCCAGTGACTTCCTGAAATCATCCTGTAGCTATTTATTGAGTGCCTACCAGGGCCCAGGCACACTTCTAGGTGCCAGGGATAGAACAAACAGAAAGCAAAAATCAAGTCCCTGTTTTCTCTCATTCTAGTGGCAAACAGTTCGATGTTTAAAAATGCTTGTGACACAAAAGGTCAGGGAATATGAGGAAAGATGACAAAAGATGGTGGTGCCTCTTGGGAGAGCGATGCTTGTTGTTCAGGGGCATAGATGCAGGGGCCTTGGCATCCACCTTCTGTGATTCTTTGGACAGGAGGGTCTGAATCCCCCATTGGGCTGGATGAGTCAGCACTCAGAGCGGCAGTGAGGAACGAAAGCTAAGGATGTGGGCAGAATGAAATCCAGGTGTGAAGGCAGTCTCAGGAAACAGACAGGCATCTGGGGCCACTTCAAGGGGGCCGGCCAGAGAGGCAGAGAGGCAGACCTGGCTCCAGAGAGGACAGACTACGCCTGGGCACAGCAGGATGGCCAGGAGGCTGCAGACGGTCAGCTCAGAGAGCTTCCTGAACTGGCCATAGCTTCAGACCTATTTTGTAGGTTCTTCTTTACAGTATATAATGTCATAATTATTCTTTTTGTTCTTCTCCAGAACAATAATTATTGAATGCATAAAATCAAGAAATGCATGAATGAGTTAATTTTCAGTGTAAAAGATTAAAAAAATCTAAATACAGAGCAAAGTGAGAATTTTTTTTATATTCCCTCTCCATCCCAGTTTCCTCCCCAAAAGTAGCCACCGTAAATAGTTGAGCGTCTATCTTCCAGACTCTTGACTCTTTTCCAGGAACTCACGTTCAAATCCGTACAAACGTGCTTGTCTCTTAAATCAGAACTGGAATTATCGTATGCACTTTGCTCCATGACATACCTTTTTTCACTTTAAGATATGTGTTGGAAATCTTCCTCTATCAGTAAGCATGTAACTGTCTCATTATTTTTCAATGATATATTTTGTACATGTTTTACTATCACCCTCATTTTTCTTACTGAGAAAGAAATATCGTTTATTGAGTAGGCCACATTTTATCATAAAACAAATTCTCAGATTTATTTATCTGTTTCTATACTATCTATTTTGTACTATTAATCAATTGTATATTTCTGAGTCAATAAACACACTGTTTTAATTACTGTAGCTTTGTATTATGCTTTTATATGTGGTATAGCGAGTTCTATGTCATTGTTCTTTTTGAAAATTTCCCTAGTAATTTTTATATATTTTTATGTTAAGTTTAGAATCTACTTAGTAAGTTTTATTAAAAGTTATGCTCAAATTATAATTGGAATTGTATTGAATATAAAGATTATGTGGAGAGAATTTTGACATTTTTATAATTTGTTTTACCATCTAGAAGGACACCATGAATCTCCATTATTTCAAGTTTTAAAAATTGTTGTTATTGTTCATTTCCTAAGTCTTAATAATTTTCTTCTTCTGCTCAACATCACTAATCATCAGGAAAATGCAAATTAAAATCACAGTGAGATACCACCTTACCCCTGTCAGAATGGCCATTATTAAAAAGTCAAAAAACAATAGATGTTGGTGCAGATGTGGTGAAAAGGGAATGCTATGCATTGGATAATTTATGTTGGGAATCTAAACCAGCACAACCACTATGGAACACAATATGGAAATTCCTCAAACAACTATGAGTAGACCCACCACTCGACCCAGCAATGCTGCTACTGTGTATCTAACCAAAGGGAAAGAAATCATTGTATAAAAAAGACACATGCACTTTTATGTTGATCACAGCACAATTCACAGTTGCAAAGATACGGACTCAACCTAAGTGCCCGTTAACAGAGGAGTGGATAAAGAAAATGTGGCATTTAGATACCGTGGGATACTACTCAGCCACAAAGAATAATGACATAGTGTCTTGTGCAGCAACTTGGGTAGAGCTGGAAGCCATTATCCTAAGTGAAGTATCTCTCCAATCTGTTAAGTTGCTACGTACACTAATAGGTTTTTTTTTTAATATCAAATAGCAAAGTAATCCTTGGCATTATAATTTTAACATATCAGAACTTTGATTTGCTAATATTTTATTCAACATATTTATACCTATGTTTCCAAGTGAATATGGTCCACTATTTACTTTTTCAGTTTTGATGTCAGGGTTTTTCTCAGAAATTATTTTACTTTATTCTGTGTTCAGCTTATATGTCATAACTAATGTCTTTTTGGAGAATTTGGTATAACTTACTATAAACCATCTGAGCTTATTTCCTTCTGAAGGAGTAGGAATAGGCCTTTTGTTATGTTTCTGATTTCTGCCATGTTTACTGATCTATTTAGGTTTTCAACATCTTCTGGAATCAATTTTAATAATTCATATTTTCCTAAGAGTCATTCATTTTATCTAGAAGTTCACATTGATGGACATTAAATTGTACCAAGCATTCTTACATATATCTTACATACATTCTTACATACATCTTTAATATCACCCTTATCGAAAGTTCCTTGCCTTCTCTCATTTCTAAAGTTATTTTTTAATATAGTTTTTCTGATTTTTTTGATAAGAGTTTGATAAAATCCATAAATTTGTCAGCTATATTGGTCTTTTCAAAGAACCATCTCTGGTTGTATTGATCAAATCTGCTGATTTTATTTCACTTGTATTCTATTTTATTAATTTCTGTTTTCATCTTTTTTTAATTGTTTCTTTTAGTGAGTGGGTTACTTTGTTCTTTTAGGCCTTTTTTTTCTTTTTTTATTGAGACAGAGTCTCACTCTGTTGCCCGGGCTAGAGTGCCGTGGCTTCAGCCTGGCTCACAGCAACCTCAAACTCCTGGGCTCAAGCAATCCTACTGCCTCAGCCTCCCGAGTAGCTGGGACTATAGGCATGCGCCACTATGCCCGGCTAATTTTTTCTATATATATATTTTTAGTTGTCCAGATAATTTCTTTCTATTTTTAGTAGAGACAGGGTCTCGCTCTTGCTCAGGCTGGTCTTGAACTCCTGACCTTGAGCGATCCTCCCACCTCGGCCTCCCAGAGTGCTAGGATTACAGGCGTGAGCCACCGCGCCCGGCCCTTTTTGACCTTTTTTAGGTGAGTACTAAGTCCTTTTCTTGTCAGCCTTTGTAGTTTTCTAATAAATGCAGGTAAGGCATAGATTTTTTCTGTACGTGGGTAGACTGGCCAGAAGTGTTCACAGTGCTAAACAAGATGAGACAAGATGCCTCTAGTCCTGGAACACACCTAGATAACCATGCTATGAGCCTGGTCATTGGTCCAACATCAGATCGGACTTGGTTATATTACACAAATCTTGTTCCAACAACTCCAAACAGATTTTTTGGAAAAAGTAGCTCATCTCAGTACCATCTCTTGTTGGCTTAGCTTAAAACAACTTTCAGTCACATTTGCATGCTCTCTGCTTTTCACTGTCCATCTGCACGTGTGTGTGTGCGCGCGCGTGTGCCAGTGTGCACAGGGATTGGGGTGGGGGGGTGGAAGCTGGGGAGATCAAGGCAGAGGAGGTTCAAGTCATCCACCTGGGTCCCTGGGCTCCTTCCAGGTTTGCCTCAGCACCACAGCCTGGGATGAAGAGTGAAGAAGGCATTCAGCATCCCTTCCCCTCTCCCTGCCTGGGTCCTAAATACGGGTGCTTGTGACATGACCACGGTTTCCCATAAATGCCACGTTGGTGGGTGCACCATCGTGCTGAGCAGGGCTCTGAGGATGGAACTCAGCCCCAGACAGTGGTTCTGTGACCTTAGACAGGTTGCTTCATTGCTCTTAAACTCAGCTTCCTCGTCCATAAAGTACGTGGTTGGGAGGATTTAACGTGGTGAAGCAAGCTAAATCCTTATTGTGGTTGTAGTGTTTTTGTTGAAATGCAAGCACGTATTTTCCAATACTTTGACTGCCGTTGAGGTACATTTTATTAGTTTTGGGTTTTTTTCTTCCCTTAGAAAATGAAAGCTTTAGTTGGTTTGATGCACTGAAATGATTTGTGACATTTTATATAAAAGAAAAGAAAAAAAACCCTGCCACCAAAAGGGTTTCTGCCCCCCAGCGCTGCCCTCGTGGACATCTGCTGCAGCCTGTCACATCCTCGCTTTGTTTTCTGCCTCCCCCTCACAGCCTAATGACATCCCCCAAGGTAGCAAAGGAGAGTTTCAGGTTGTCATGGAAACCAGGCGCCAGCAAGAATCCGGGAGAATTCTAGCTCTTGAAGGGTGCATATTTATTCCCCGTTGCTCAGGAAGCAGAGCTGGCTGCAGAGATTAGGGGGTGGGGATGGCAGATAAGTGGCTTTAGGTCTTGCCATGGGCCCCGTCTGGAAGGTGCATGGTCCACAGAGCTGTCGTCTGGGGGGACTCAGGGCCTCCTTTAGGGCAATCTCTGCTTCCCCTTCTTTTGAATCATGTGCAAGGCCAAATAGGAGCAAGAGACGGGAGGGGAGCAGGGAGGAGTGAAGGAAGGAGGGAACTCTCCCTACAGCCACTGGCAGCCTGCATCCGCGCCCAGCGTCTGTGCGCTGTGGGCTCGCGGCTCTTTGCAGGGGCTTTGCCAGGGTCTTGCCTGAGATGCCAACATCCCCACCATCCCCCATTATCCTGAAACTACTCGAGCTTCTTATCAGATGGCAGTGCCCTTCCAAGTGGGCTAATTCTTCAGCTCTTCACAACAGCCCTGCAAAGGGAGGCACGAGTTGTGAGGCCCTGCACAGAGCAGAGGCGGAGGCTGGGAGGGCCTGTGTCTGGAGCACAGAGGGGACGGTGGTTCCCAGTTCCATCACTCAAGGACCCGTCAGTGAAGATAGACAGAGGGCCACTGGGGAGAGAGAGGGAGACCTGCAAGGCAGTAAATGATGAACACAGCAGTCTCCCCAGCGAGAGGGGCTTAGAAGGAGGAGATCTTGTCAAGTATTGGACCCAGGGGTTCCAGTGGGAATACAGCCAAATAAAGCCAAGCCCAGAATCTTCCTCCAGCTGAAATGGCTTCTAGGATGCTAGCCATTCACCAGAAACTCCACACTTTACCTTGCAGCGAAGGGATTGCTGCACCCAATTTGCAGATGTGGAAACTGAAGCTCTCCCCAGTCATGACCATAAAATCTG
>CAUYSK010069092.1:0-19812 GCA_963575035.1 Avahi laniger | reverse complement strand
AGGTCAGGCCATACAGATTAATCATAAACTGCTCCCAGAAAGGTGAGCACTAACAGTTTGTAAGGCATTTGGCTCAGTAATTCACCCAACCTTGGGTGGTACCTGGCCAGTGACTTGGTGACCCCCTTGCTCAGGATGGTTAGGGTCTGGTGTCGGTCAAAATGGCTGCACTTCCTTATCTGCCTCATTCCTAATTTTATGGATTCTTAGAGCTTTCTTGGTATTCATGCCACCATATTCTGCATTGTTTTTGTTGTTATTTTTGCACATCTCTTATTTCTTTGCCACCTCCCATCTGGATTTTAAATCTTTGAGGATCAGGGACTGATCTCCTTCTGGTCTTTCTCATCTTTGAACATTTCCAATTTGATGAGCGTGAGAGCTTTGCGGGCAGCACAAGCAGAGGGAATTGGAGACACAGCTGGGTTACCAAATGCTGGACTTCTGCACATTGGTGGGAAGCAATACCATTAGATGTTTAAGTTGTTATTCTTTACATTCCCAGTGCTCTCAAAGCTTGCTTCCTCTTTTGCCATCTCTGCCTCAGTGCTCAGTTGTGCTCCTTGAAAGGAATGATTAACTCCTCTTCTTGCTAAGCCTGCTGAGCACAGGGTGGTGTTTAAAACAGTCCAGAGCAATCTCTCCCTTGAGTTAGAAAGAGAGTGATTTCCAGGAAGCAGAAGGTCCCTGTGGGATGTTGGTCAGTAGGAGTTAAATAGCCCTGCTGCGAATGGCTTTGTGAACAAGCCATTTTCCTCACGGAAGAGTTGAAGTTCTGATAGGACCCTTTAACGAAGGGGCCATGGCGCTGGGAACCAGCGGAGGTACCCTGCTCACTTCCATAGCAATGCAAACACCCCCAAATCAAAACATTAGGAACTGCCCATCCCTACCCTCCCACCAGCCCCAACTTTGTTCTTTTAGAAAAGCCAGAGCCTACTGAGACTGGGAGTATTTTGTCAGAAGTTTGTTTATTTATATAGCATGAAGAAGATATTTTCAAACTGGAAGCCAGCTGATTTCAGACTAGGAAAAGAATTTTCCAAAAACGAATCTACAAGGTCAAGTTTCAATGTCACAGAAAGGGTAATTTAGGCAAACCTCACCAACCGCAATAGAAGATGGTATATTAAATTACTGCTCTGGAAGATGGATTTTTGTTTGTGGACCTCAGGCAGCCCTGAACCTTGAGTGCAATCTGAGCCGAGAGCTTTCGCTGAGAAGCTCTCATCTTTGTAACACTGACTGCTGACCCACTTTAAGTTCCTTGTCCCCAAACTGTAGAGAAGGAACAGGGTGATACAGGTCGTACTAGAGACGCTCACATCTCGGTGTATTTATGTGCCTCCGGGCGTGCTCCACATCCCCAGACTAGGGCCACGGTTGGTCTCATTCTCAACCTAGCGGAATTGTTTATCACAGAAAAATGGATGAAAAACTCAAGGTACCACATTGAATTCCTGGTCCTTTAAGTACCATTTCAGAAGCTCAGTGGGGTTTTGTTTTACAGCCAGACACATGAACTCTTCTTGATCACTAGGATGCTCTTTGCAGGACCCAAATGTAGGTAAAAGGAGACCCAGTCCTAGAGATAACCAAAGAAAAACAAATTCTCATCACCCTCGGTCGATTTGTTTCCTGTTTTACCTTCTCATTCATTCCCTCACTTACCGAGAGCATACTCTGTGCCCACACCATGCTAGGAGCTGGTGAGTGGTATAAAAATAGGAAATGCATAATCACTGTCCCCAGGAATAGCCTTGCCTCTTCAAACACTCAAGCCTAGTGCAATGAACATATTTCTGGATATTTGGAAGGCTTTCTAAAAGTGATAGCCCCTTAAATGAGAAGCTTTAAATGTTCTCAGTGAGCTAGGTCAAAGCCTCAGATATTTGTACCTGGGAGTTTTATGTAAAAATCAAAGGTGCTTTTAAAGTATCATAAATGCTATTTCCTGCTCTGCTCCTCACCTTTTTAAAACCAGTGGTTTCAACCAGGGGTGATTTTGCCTACAGGGAACATTTGCCAATGTGTAGACACATTTTTGACTGTCACATGTCAGGACTAGGGAGGGGGCGCTGTTAGTATCTAGTGGGTAGAGGCCAGAGATGCTGCTAAGGAACCAACTGTGCACTGAACAGTATCCCAGGAAAGAATTATCTGTCCCAAATGTTAGTAGTGCTGAGTTTGAGAAACGCTGTTTTTACCCAAATTAACTGTAACAACTCATTTCCCCCTCTACTTTTAATCAAGATGGACAACTATTTTGAAAAACAATGCCGTACTTGCTGAGTTTATAACTTACATTTCACATCAGCAATAAGCCATAATTGGCATTTTACATTTGTCTTGACTACAGAACGTTTTCTCCCCCCTAACAGTCTTTCACTTTTTATCGCATCAGATGCTGGGAAAGGCGAATATTTCTGTTTCCCAGTAGTTCTGCCTGATTCCAGCTTATGAGCAGGAAACCTCTTTTGATCTTCAACTTCTTGCCTCTAATGGCCTCGGCAGACATTCTGTGCATCTGCCCCTTCACCTCTCCTTCTCTCAGAACAGTCCTGGGAGTTTAGTACCCACGCTTTGGAGATAGAGAACCCGACACCACAAGGTGAAGTCTTAGTGGAGGTCACCAGCAGGGCTTCACACCGGCTTTCTGCCTCTCCTCCCTGTGCTCATTATTCACCAGTCCCTTTAGGGGAAATGTACAATATAAATCAGAAAAGACCATCATCTGTAGTCCACTAAATGTGCAAAGGTTAAGTTTAGCCAAGCAGGTGATTTATGCTTGCTTATTTCCTTTAAAACCTCATGGAGAATGAAAGAGAGTTTTCAGCTAGGATAACAAGGAAGGAAATGTAATATTTTAAACCTTGCCGTTATTATTTCTCTTCGAGTATGAAAATATTATTTGTTTAAAAAATCCATGTACCCAGGAAGATTTGGATCAGAATAAATTTTTGTGAAGTCATTAACTCATCACAATTTGATTAAGTAAAGGGTTTGGCATTGCATCTGTTAGGAACATCCTAAGAGTCCAATCATCCATCCAAGACAAAGAAACTGGTCTGCAAAAACAGGGGTCAAGAAGTCTAATTAGGAATGTAATAGATCAACCACTAGAAAGTTTCTAAAAAATGATATGAAAGGCTTGGTTTTAGTATAGGGATCATAAATTAAAGTGACAATTTTTATAAACGTAATGGAATTTCCAGCTTAGGAAATTTTACTAGACTAAGTCAGGCCATCCACTTCCTTTTCTTATTCAGGAGAGAAAAAGCAATAATTTACAGTATACATAGATCAGAAAGCATCCTTCCTCCCCTACTACATCCTTCCCTACCTCCTTTTTTTTGAGACAGAGTCTTGCTGTGTTGCTCAGGCTAGAGTGCCGTGGCATCAGCCTAGCTCACAGTAACCTCAAACTCCTGGGCCCAAGCTATTCTCCTGCCTCAGCCTCCCAAGTAGGTGGGACTACAGGCGCTTGCCATCACACTTGGCTAATTTTTTTGTTCCTATTCTTAGTTGCCCAGCTAATTTTTTCTATTTTTAGTAGAGAAGGGGTCTTGCTCTTGCTCAGGTTCATCTTGAACTCCTGGCCTCAAGCAATCCTCCCCCCTCGGCCTCCCAGAGTGCTAGGATTACAGGCATGCACCTGGCCACATCCCTATCTCCTTCCTTCCTTTCTTGTCTTCCTTTCTTTTTTCTCCTTTATTGTTGTGACCGACACAGTTCAGACAATATTTGGTGTCAAAGACATATTTAGAGTGGTCAACATTTCCCAAGGCCGGTCTTACTCTGTTCAAAACTTGACACAGATAGCAGGTAGCTTTTATGTTAGTGGCCCCACTGAGAAATGGAAAGTGAGGTGGTTAACCATTGTGGGGTGCCATTTTGTGCTGGGCATGACAAAATACTTGCAAATGGTTCTGCCCATCACCACAGTGCTTTTCAGACTAGTTTAAAATTCAGTAGCTTAGTTCTTTGTGATGTTCACCTGCCCCTCTGCCTTTATCTCTGCTTGTTATTTCTGAGATTAAGACTTATATTCTCATCTGGGGAACATGACTCAGGATTAGATTACACAGTCTTTGGAAAGATGCCAGTTTTTCTTTATATCACTTTAAAATGTAATAACTTTTTAGTGGTGAATAAATTTGATTTAGTGGTAAATAATTTTTTTCCCTAGGTTATGGAAATCTGAGTGCCTAAAATAACTCAGCAATCAAGTATATTTCTTATTTATCCTTTCATCTGAATGCTGCCTGGCCTAAGTTCTTATGCTAAAAATGACATAGTTTAGTAACCCAAAGACATACCTTTTAAACATGGCTCTCTTAAAAGCTAAATAACTTGATGATTCATTTTTGGCTGAAGTCAGTGTTTTGTTGATACAATTAATAATTGCTTTCTGTTAAAAAACATGCCTGTGTGTATTAGAATAAGATTTAACGAAGTCTAGTATGCAAAGGCACAGTCAATGGAATCATGTTGAACAGTGATTCAACATAAGACTCAAATTTTTAAAAATTCCAGTGGTTATTCTCATTATATATCATACATAAATGTTAGCATTCCAGAAAACAGCTCAGTGATTCTTTGAAATAATCTGGAATTAGCACACATGGCCTAATTTTTATCTGTGCGTGTCTTGTTCCAATATATCTACAAGTTATGGGTTTAGGGTTCCCAAAACAGAGCAACAATAGTCATAGCTGATATTGCGATATAACAAATTGTATGTATACGTTCATAAATTTTTCTTTTTATTTATTTATTTTTCCAAAAAGAATAAGACTCACAATTTCAACATATTCTTAACTGATTCAATACTAAAAGAAATTAAGAGCTACCTCTGAAAATCTGCATGATAACTGATATTTACTATAATAACACTGGAATGTAAATTCCACCAGTAAATTTTGTCTGTTTGTTCACTGCTCTCTCCCCAGTACCTGGAACATGGTAGATACTCAATAAATATTTGTTAAATGAAGGAATGAGTCATATAAATGCATTGTAAGATCTCAGTATTCTATTAAATAGATAGAAAGTTCAAATTTTATTCAATAAAATAATTAAATACTCTTGGTTTCTATTTTTCATTTTTGAAAGCTGGTGAACCAAATGTGATTTAATGTTGATAGGCACAATATTCAAATAAACTAGAATCTTAGTCCATTGTGGCTGCTATAATAAAATACCATAAATTGAGTAACTTGTAACAACAAAACCTTGTTTCTCTTAGTTCTGGAGGCTGGGAAGTCCAAGACCAAGGTGCCAGCAAATTCAATGTCTAGTGAGGGCCTGCTTCCCAGTTCACAGATGGCTGTCTTCTCGCTGTGTCCTCCCACAGCAGAAGGGAGAAAGGAACTCTCCTGGGCCTTTTTTATGAGGGCACTAACTCCCATAAGGGCAGGGCCTCCCCAAAGGCACCATCTCCACTGTCACCACCTTTGGGGTTAGGACGTCAACATATGAATTTTGGGAGGGGTCATAACATTTCAGCCTATTGCAACTGGGAATCCTAATTTTGCAACTATTTTGCCGATTGGCAGTTTTTCTACTTTTAATTTCATCTATTGGCTCAGACTGCCTAAGGAAACTTGTGTTTTTTGCTCTATCTTCTTTGATTTATCTGCTCATTTGTCAATTTTCTGCAAGTGTGGAGGAGACGAAGCAGCTCAGTTAGCCCTTCCTCTTCCTCTTCCTATTACCCTCAGAGTACCCCTTGTGGCAAAAAAGAGGCATTGTAACCCCGGTAAGCCTTTGAATTTCCTTTCATCATCCATTTATTTATTGCCAGCATATGTTTCAACAATGATGTAATGATACCTCTGTTGTTCAAGGGTTTGGAAAATGTTATAAAAGAAAATTTTTGGTTTTTTTCTCCAGCCTTCACACTGACTTCTAGTCTTGTTCCCAGGTGACCTGGGGTGCCACAATTTGGGGCAACAGAATGTGCATTTAGTGTTGGGTATAAAATTTTAATAATTAGAAAATTAAGAATGCTGAGGAACTACTACATGGTACATCTCTATAAGAGTATTTAGAATAAAGTGTCTTTGTTTTTTTTAACACAAATCAAATAATTTGGGGGATTGATAAAAGTTTAATAGTATAGAAGATTTAAAATTCTATATTAACTGCAGAAGGCAATGGTAGAATGGCTATAAATATCAAATAAAAAGGAAAAAAAGAAAAAAGATGAAAAGACAAAAAAAATTCTATATTAAGGTACTCTGTGCAAATTGTTTAACATTATTGCATGTTACAGAGCTGGTAAACCTTAATGAAAGTTCGAAATCAGTTAATTGAAGGGGACAACGGGGATGGTTAAAAGTAAGCAAATTGCAAGAAAACTAATTACAAAGACCATGAAAATCGCATAGGGCCCAAAGATATCAAATTCCTTCCATTTTTGGCCAAGTTGATTTCCCCCCTACAAGACTGTTAATAAAATACATGCTTACAGTGAATTTAACTTTTCTTCCTCAGTCTTATAAGAGTAGAGTAGTCCCCCCCTTATCTGAGGGGGATGTGTTGCCAAGATGCCCAGTGGATGCCTGAAACCTCAAATAGTACCAAACCCTATAGATGCTATGTTTTTTCCTCTACATACCTATTTTGAAAGTTGTCATACTCAAAATGGAGTCACCAATGTTAAGGAATCCCTGACAAATAGTGTTGGGAAAGGCCATGAAGAGAGGGTTCTCATGCTTGTATGTCTGGTTATGGAAAAGACTTTACAAAAACCACAGCCTTGCACAAAGGCCATCAAAACCTTACCCCAAAAATACTTCTGCAAGGGAGTCTACTCAGTGACTGCTTGTCCAACTTTGGCCTGGCTTCACGCTTATTATTGATCTTTATAGCCAAAGATAACTACTTCAAAACAATTAAGTAATCCTCCTCGTTTTTTCCTTTAAAGACCTTTGTCTTCTTTTACCTTCCTGAATACACACATAGTTTACTATGGCATGCATGTACCTGTTGAACTGCTCTATTTCCAAATAAACATCTTTTCTTTTAGAGAGCCTCTCTTTGTTTGTTATTTATATTGATAATATGATAAGGTTTAATTTCTAAATTAGGTACATTAAGAGATTAATACCAATAAATAATAATAAAATAAAACAATCGTAACAATATACTTTAATAAAAGTTATGTGAATTGGTCTCTCTCTCTCTAAAAATATCTTATTGTACTTTACTGACCCTTCTTGTGATAATGTGAGGCAACGAAATGCCTACACAATGAGATAAAGTGAGGTGAATGGTGTAGGCATTGTGACACAGTGTGAGGCTACTATTGACCTTCTGACAATACGTCGGAGGATCATCTGCTTCAGGTGATCCTGGGTCACTGAGCCATGACAATGTTGTGAAAGTTGCAGATACCACAACAAAATCACTTTTGTCAGACCCAGACAAAATAGGGCCAGGAAAGCACAAAGGAGAGGAGGCTCATGCTTACATGTCTGAGATAAGAATTATTTCCAAGGACTTTCTAAAAACCATACAAGAAATTCTTTCACACCCTTTCACACATCTCTGCTTTGACAAGGTTTATCGCTAGACATTCTTTAAGACTGCAGTGGTTCAGGTAAGATGCTCTGGGAATACTTGTTCAGTGATGGCATCTCCACCAACGAACTGACAGCAATTCTGGCTTTGAGCCTCTGGAACCAATGAACACTGTTTCTAAGGAACTTAGGACCACTTCTCCCTTTTTGGTAATAAAAGGTTTCCTTTACCCTTCCCTCATTGGATGCACTGGTGGCTTGCCATTCCATGCAGTCCAGATTACAATCCTTATTTCTCATTCTCAAGTAAATATTTGGAGATGATTTTGTCTAGTGTCTTTTTTTAGGTTTACAATGTTGATGGTTGTATGTCAGGAGTGGATGATGTCGATGACTAACCCGTAGGCAGTGTCTACTGTGTGGGTCCGCTGGGCAAAGGGATTATATCAGTCCTGGGCAGGACATCGCAAGATTTCATTATGCTACTCAGAGCAACATTCAATTTAAAAACTTATGAATTGTTTATTTCTGGAATTTTTCATTTAATATTTTTGGACCATGGTTGAACATGGGGAACTGAAACTATGGAAGGTGAAACTATGAATAAGGGGAAACTAATATATTTAACTATTTACAATAATGACAGTGGCCGCAAGGATTACCTTGAAAAGAGAGACTATTTCACACAGATCCTCTCTGGACTTCTATACCTCTATGTTAGCTCCTTTTTAAAGTCTTGTGCCATATAATACTGTTTTTAATCTTTCATTTTGAAGTAATTTTAGACTTTAAAAAAAGTGCAAAAATAGAACAGAGTACTCCATATACCCTTCACCCATCTTCCCGTACATAACCGTAGCACAATTATCAAAACCAGGAATAATGTACTGTTTCAACGTTAACATAGTGTTCTCTAGCTGGTGGTGTTCTTGCTATTCTTATCTTTCCCATCTCTTCAAATCTTGGTTGCTTTTTCACTTTAGAAAGGGTGAAATTGAATCCTAGAGAAAGACTCACTCATAACAGGCAGACCTAGAAAATGGAGTCATTTTCTACCTCATGTTCTTAACGCTGCATTTTCCTTTCTCAGTAGCATTGGGCTTCATTTCACTGTGATGCCAAATGCCATCATTTTTGCCTGGGGCTCAGCATATTGGCTTGTTATTCATGTATTAAGACCTCTGAGACCCTTCTTGCCAGGGCTCATATAATAACTTTAATCTCCATCTCATGCTAGAACATACTATCTACTTAAGAAGAGGCTTTCCCTCCTTTGGCTTAATGCTATTCCTTCACAATAAAAACCATATGCATACAGATATTTTTACAGAGCTAATGTGTTCAGCTTGAACATTTATTTCTGGATGTTTCCAAACCCTATGTATCTGGTTTGTTTTAGTGATTTTCACAATGCTTAGATATGGTAACCATTTCAAACTGAAGTCAAGGAAGAATATAAATATTTCTTAATAAAAATTAAAACATTATTTGTCTTTTTTTAATAGTCATCATAAGAAGAAAAGGTTAATTCCTTGGCTTCCATGTATCTAGCACTACAGGGATTTCTAAGACCAAGTCTCCGCTCTCTGTGTGTTCACAGTCCAGCGAGGTTGACAAACAAGTAAGCAGATGATGACAATACAATGTGTAAATGGCATTTTTTCCCTCATACAGTATTATTTTATTAATTATAGTCCTCATGTTGTGTGTTAGATCTGTAGACTTATTCATCCTATTTGTCTGTCACTTTGTATCGTTTCACCGACGTCTCACCATTTCCTCCTCCTCTCCCCCAACCCCTGATTTTTCTTTATAAAAATTTTTTTTTAAAAAAAGAAGATTCATTTGAAAGGTCACATTTTTAGCTCATGTTTTCTTGTCAGTGTACTACTCCAATCTTCTCGAGTCGGGTGTGTGCGTGTTGTTTTGGGAACCGTATGGCATCTTACCGGGAGCTGTTGGTTTGGGGTCAGTGCCGTCTCCGCTGTCGTGCGGATCAGTGACAAACAGGAGAGTGGCTTCATGTTCTCTACAACACTAGAAAAATCCCTCCTGGGATGTTCTTTGGGAAGTACAGGAAAAATCCATTAGAAGTTTCATGTTGACCTTTCTTGCTTTACAGAAGTTTGTTGGCAGGAAGTGCCTTGGTTGTCTTGATTAAAGAAATGAAGGAAAAAAAGCAAACATTGTGAAAAATTCCAAGGATGAGTTTGAGTTTGCTATTCAGATTAGAAAAGAGTTCCTTACAAGAACCACTGTGGCATCTGAAAGATCTTTCTACCTTACCCTGCGGCTCCCTCCCCTGTCCAACAAACGGAGAGAAATCCATTTTGGTCTGTTGTTAAGGCTGTTTAAACATCTATCAGAGCTCCACCACCCTTGAAATGATTAGAAATCACTGGGCTGTGTATCAAAAGGGCAGCGTGAGCTTCTGGCCCATCCAATTTTAATCTAAAATGGCTCCATACCAGTAGTGGAAAACAGATAATTACTTCATTAACTTTTGGAGTGTCTGTGGCATTTATGTTGCTTTCTGCTACAGAGAGAGAAAAGACAAGATCTAACAAGGACAGTCATGTCTGCCAAGTTTTCCTTTCTTTCCATGACAGTAAACATTGTCTTGGTTGTGGGTAAGATCCAGTATTTTATCATGCCAAGACAGAGAAGCTCACCCTCTCGGCATTCCAGAGTGAATATTCTCCAAGTTTTGGCTGGTCTGCAAGCCCAAAATCTTCACCTTTATTCTCAAATCTTTTGTCACCTTTAACCAAGAATTATTTTTTATTAATGTCATGCTATCTCCTTTCGTTTAAATAAATCCAGTCCGATATATGGAAATTAAATAAATTTATGTGTAGTGAACATATATGTCAGACATATCTGTAATTTTAGGAATGATTTAGAGGATGGTATAGAGAAAAATATTATGCAGGAAACATTGGATTGTTTGGAGAAAGCCACTGTGGAACTCAGAGGCTGTTATTGTCAAAATGGTTAATCAGCGAAGGCAACATACATTTAAAAAAAAGGGTCATGTAATTCTGTATCTGAAACTGCCAGCAGCAGGGTGCTTTTTCATCCATTACTGTCATCTGAATATTTTCATCTTTTTGCCTCTAGGCATTAAAATGCAACTAATCCACCACCCACAAAACCCATTAATATAAACAGTAAAAAATGAGTGGTCAGACTACACAGTGATGGCATTGAAATTGCTTTGGTAAAACGCAAATATAATGAGGATGTCCGTTTCAGAGCAGTTTGCATCATAATAGACTGAACTCTCTTGGACTTTAATTCTGGGTTTTTTCCTACATGGCTATTTTAAAAGAAAACATCTGTGTCCTGTTACTTTTTCTTTTTCTTTTTCTTTTTTTTTTTTCTTTTCCCAAAGTTTTTGATGTTAGAATTTAGAATTTTGTCTACTGTTTAGGACAGGAAAAAGAAAAAAAAAATTCTCTCGGAGGAATGAGAGAATTCGAATTGCTTCTTCTCTTACAAAAAGCACATGCTTCCATGAAAATGTTCATTGGGCAGAAGGAGTAGAAAGCATATGCTAAACTTTTGCCTGCACCCGTCTAGGTGACTGCTGAGAAAGGTTCCCACTAATCTTGACATCCAAAAGGTGAAACGAAGACTATAAGCACCTCTCTCAGCAGGGCAAGGACAACCAAGGCACTTTTCTGCCCACCTCAGCTGAGACCCACGGTGCACCTGCAGCTTTATTTTAACCGAGACAACAACAATTTTTCCTTTAACTTTCTTCTGGAAAGAAGAATGGGAGAATACTACCATGATATATGCATTTTCCCTTCCTTACGTCTTTGTTCTTGAATTTTTGCCCTTTAGACAATAAAATCAGAGGATTTATTGTTAGTACTATTAATTCTAGCAAATTAGGAATTTTCAGTCCCAAGCTCACCTCCTTGGCCCCTTCAATAATCTCGTGCTGTGCCACACATCCCAGTGAAGACTGGAAACATAAGCTCATCCTCTTAGCCCGAGGAAATCACACTTCCTTAGTTAAGTCCACTGGGAATGGGCACTTCACAACATAAATAGAATGTGGGATGATTATCTTAGTCCCCTTCTGTAAGGCCTTGAGAGGTGCTTATCTATTTTACCTTATTAGCACCTTGAATTTAGTCTTTCTCGGACATAGTTTGAAAGCAATATAATAAATTTACACACTTTGTGGCGTTGAAGATGAATTTGGCCTCGGCAGTCCAACTTGTACCATTGTGAAAAGGAGCACGTGCCTTATCCCACATGGTATCTGAGAGGAAAAGCAAATGATACTTTTTAGCTCCTTTTCCCATATGTGTCCTGCTCGCTTGCCCTAAAAGCTGTTGGGGATGTTCCCCAATCCCACTGAGGGTTGTTCCACAGTGAAGCCCTGGGCGGGGCTGGGAGGCAGGAGCTGGGACCTGCATGGAGGAGACACGGAAGAGTTTCGATGGAGCCAAGACTTTGTTTTAAGGGAAGGTGTTGTACACTCTAATGTGAAGTCCTAAAAGGGAAAGAAGTCAGTGTCAATGACAACTGGTGGTGAGAGGCGTGAAGAACCAAGCAGTGCTGTTCCATCCACCGTGAACTATAGATCTGTTACCTCCCATGGCTGGGCCTTAGTTTCCTACTCAGTAAAATAAAGTGATCCATCTAAATGGTCTCTAGTATCCCTTCACTTTTAATGTGGACAGAGACTCTTGAGTCCCTGGGTCAGGCCCTGCATGCACATCGAACTCTGCCAGGGAGTGCTCTGGGCGGACAGTGCTGAGGCTCTCTCCTGGGAATCAAGTGTTTTTTGGATTATCTTCTGTTTGAAGAAGAATCTGCCTTTTCCATACATGCAGAGCTCTGTGGAATAGCCAAAGTTTAAAATGAGCCAGGAGTGACCAGACACGTGATTATAAATACACATTGACATTGGCAAGGTGGAGTCTACAGAAACTCATCTCTCTTAGGTTCTTCCCCTTGTAGAGAGTTTTGCTTTCTTAATTCTTGAAACTTATCAAACATTCTGTGCTATATGTGCCTTTGGCTGGATATTCCTGAGTTGTTTCTATTTCTCTGAGTTTGTAATTTTTCTCTCTCCTATTAAGCATTTCTATTTCAGGGTTCTGTGCAATTCACCAAAGCTTTTATCATAATTTCCAAGGTGAAGTAAGATTCTTCAGTAATAGATGTAATTTTCATCGAACGATTGCTTTCTTTTTCTTATCGTTGGGACTCAATTGCTTAATGTGAAAGGGAAGTTGTCCATAGCTAAAACCCTCTGGTTTGGAAGGATGAGTAAAAAATGATGGAGGTAATTGATCAAAAGACATTTTCTTTGCCTGGCCCTTGCAGTTCATTTCCCCCATCCCCACAGGAAGGAAACTACCCCAGGAAACTGCTATAAGCATAGACATTTCATATAGGCCCAGTCGACATACTATCAAGAATATTCAAAACTATTGATATTTAGCCTATGAATGGATCTTGAGAAAGCAAAACAATATATATAATCATATCGGTTCTTTTTAATTTCTATCTAATATTTGAGTAAATCATTCCCCTTCCTCTCATTTCTCTACCTCCCTAATGCTAGTTGCCAAAGTATGCTAACTTGAATTCATTCATTTATTCAACAAATACTCCCTGAGCAATCATCACGTACAAGGCACTAGTCTAAGCACTAAGGATTCACATGTGAACAAGACAGATAAAAAATCTTGCTTATACAAAGTTTACATCATAGTTAGAGGAGGGCAATAAGCCAATAGAAGAGTAAAATACATGCTAAATGGTGCCCAGGAGGAAAACAATGGAGGGAAAAGGGATAGAAAATGCTAGGAGCAGGGAGAGAGTTTAATTTTAACAAGCACGGTCAGGAAAAGCGTCATCAAAATGATGACAGTTGATCAAAGATGTAAGGAGACAAGGGAATAAGGCAAACAGATAACCAGTGGACTGGGATTTTTGGCCTAAATGACTGGAAGATCCGGGTTGTCATTTATTGAGAAGAGAAAGGCTAAAGGAGAAACAAGACATCCAGTGTTTGATGTTAGCGGGCAACTGGGAATCTGGAGTTCAGAATGGAAAATATAAAAAGAAATTGCCCTCCCCAAAGGAATTAAGCCACATCCTGCATGCCCCAGTCTTTCATTACTAGTTAATTAAGCTGAGCAGATCAAAAGAAGGAAATGGGCATTGCCCTTACTTATCCCTAGTAGAATATGTAAATGTGCCCTAATGTGGTGGTTTCAAAACACGTCCACAAGTACTTTGCCATTCTTCCCATCGGAAGATGGAGTCTATGTCCCCTCCCCTTGACCCGGGGCAGGGCTTTGTGGCTGCTTTAACCAAGTGGGTATCACAGAAGTGATGTTATGGAACTTTTGAGGCTAGGCCATAAAAGGCAATAAAAGTTTTTGCCTCTCTCTTTGGGATGGTCAACCTTGGAACCCAGCCACTATGCTATGAGGAAGTCCAGGCCACGTGACAAGGTACGTGTCCCATGGGGAGGGAAACTGAACCTCCCAACCAAATTCTCATGCTGACAACCCACACCAACCTGCCAGCCAAATGGTGCACCATCTTGGAAACAGATCCTCCATCCTTCACTTGAGATGCCTCTGTTGATACTGTTTGGAGCAGACATGAGCATTCCCCACTGAGCCCTACCCAAATTGCAAATTGGTGGCAAAGCAACATTTTCCTTGTATAAACCACTGTTTGAGGTGGTAATGATCATCTGGAGACTTAACTTGTAAGGTCTTGAATTTAGGCCTGTCTTTTTTTTTTTTCCTTTTTAAACCATTGTATTCCCAGTCCCTGGCATTGTCTGAGTGCATACTGTAGGCACTCAATAGCTGCTTAAAATGAATAAACCAAGATGAAGCAGCTGTGACCATCTTAAAAATTGAAGAAAAGAAGTTTGGGAGCACTAACTAAGAAAGGTTCCAAGTTTGGGGGAATATTTTTTCAGCTTAGGAAGAGCTTAGTTGAGGATAGTTAAAAGTTGTATGTTCTGAACATGTTAAAACAGGTTGTCCAAGAAAATGTGGTTATCCAAGAAATATTAGGGGCAATGAAAGTCATTTAATTTGGAGATTATTCTAAAACCTTTCAAAATAGAGCAATGTTAGAAGTAAGACACTGTCTCTGCTCGTTAGCCTCAGAGCTGGTTCGTTGCTGGAGGACAGCTTTTGTTGGTTCAATAGCCACAGCGGTTCTTCATATTCTGATTTGATCTGCGAATGTATTCAGCAAAGTAAATATATAATGAAAGCAAGAAGATTATATGAATGATTTGCTCACCATTTTTCCCCTATATGCAGAAAATCTTACCACTGTAGGCCCTGAAGATGTTTGTCGGCAGGGGAGAGGGAATAAAAGAGAATAGACTCAGGGACATTTCAAGAATCCTCTGGAAGAGAATCATCCCTGCATGATCAGCCTAATAGCAAAATGGTGTGTATAGTGAGGCCAAAATTTTTCTCTTTTTTTTTAATTTCAAATTGGGATACATGATGTTATCCAAGTCCCTCTTAGTCCTGGTGGTACTTTGAGGGGGTGCTCACATTCACTACTGATGGGAGTGGAACTTCCTTTTTTGGAAATCGAGTAGGTATTATGAATAAAGGATAAAAATTAAAAATAACCCTCTACTTCTTGGACACACTTTTGAGTAGCTAACACATAAACACCATTTATTACTTATCAGGCACTGTTCTAAGCCTATATATATATTAATAAATTTGATGCTCATGACCATCTTGTAAAGAACTATTATCTCATTTTACAAATGAGGAAACTGAGACCCAATCGAGGCAGAGTCTCGCTCAAAATTCTGCTTTGTTGAAGCAATGCTAAGCTGCCTTTCATTAACATCAAAAACAAGTCAAAATAATGATTGGTAGTGAAAGACATTGGTTTAAATGTTATTTATAATAATGAAAAATATCCCAAAGAAGATAAATATTCTTCTTCAATAATTATAAATGATTATTTTTTAAAAATGGTTATTGGCTGGGCGTGGTGGCTCATGACTATAATCCTAGCACTCTGGGAGGCTAAGGCAGGAGGATCGTTTGAGCTCAGGAGTTTGAGACCAGCTCTGAGCAGGAGCAAAACCCCATCTCTACTGAAAATAGAAAAATTAGCTGGGTGTCCTGGCACATGCCTGTAGTTCCATCTATCTACTCAGGAGGCTGAGGCAAGAGCATCACTTGAGCCCAGGAGTATGAGGTTGCAGTGAGCTATGATGATGCCACTGCACTCTACCCAGGGCAACAGAGCAAGACTTTGTCTAAAAAAAAAAAAAAAAAAAAAAAAGATTATATCGAAAATGGTTAAAACAAGTGGAAAAGTAGGACATGGGATACAAGATAAGAAAAGAAATGGCAAACGAGGTAGCTGCATGATTTAAAAACACTGAACAGTATATGCTATGGTCTGGATGCTTGTGTCCCCCTCAAATTCATATGATGAAATCCTAACCCCCAAGGTGATGGTCTTAGGAGGCCCACTTCCATTTGGGAAGGGATTAGGTCATGGGGGTGGAGCCCTTGTGAACGAGATTAGTGCCCTTATAAAAGAGACCCGAGAGAGATCCCTCAGCCTGCTATCAAGTGAAAACACGCGAGAAGTTACCATCTATGAACCAAAAAACGGGCTCTCACCAGACACCAAAGCTGTTGGCATCTTGATCTTTGATTTCCCAGCTTCCAGAACTGTGAGAAATAAATTTCTGTTGCTTTTAAGCCACCCAGCTTATGGTATTTTGTTATAGTATCCTGAACAAACTGAGACGGTATATATGTGAAAGTATTAACAATGCTTACCTCTGGGTGGTAGGATTATGAATAAATCCTTTTCCTTCCTACACTGTGTATTTTCTATAATTAACATGTATTGCATTTATAATCACAAAGCATATCATTAAAACAAAAACAGGAATCAGGGTCTCATAATTCAGGGAAAAGGTCTAGGCTTAAGCTATTGCTTTGCATATACAAGTTATCACAAATACTTGCCATGTGGCTGAGATTATTTAGACAGTGTGTAGAAGAGTGAGAGCAGAAAGTCACGGTCCACCAGCATCCAAAGCAATGATTCTTATAATCCTTCGTGAATTAATCAATCACGGGCACATGCACGCACGCGCATTTATACAAAATGCAGAGTCCTAGATCTCTAGTGATTATCTTTGTGGGCCCAGTATGGGATCTGGGAAATTTTGTATTTTTTTTTGGCCAGGTTCATTCACCTAATGCAGGTGAATGAGAGAGCCCTTTGAGACACAGATCTGAAGAATAGTGCCCTGTAATATAACAGGACTCAGGTAGGAGAAAAACAACATAGTCACGGCCAAGAAGCCAAGGGTCCTTTGAAAAAATACATGTAAAACATATTAAAAGCACGTTGTGGTGTAACAAGAAGTTCTCCATCCTGGCTGCATGTTCGAATCACCTAGGAGGCTTTTAAAACATACTAGTGTGCAGATATTCTCACAACCGTGGTAAATCTCCAACTTCAGCATTACTAAGAGATAGAGGAACTGCAATTTTCCTGTTAACTATACACAAAGGGAAAACAAAAATTCCAACACAGTGCTCACCACAGGCCTGCAGCAGCTGCCACATACCAGTGGGTGCAGAAATCAGGGGAGAAGAGTCCCAAAAGTTTGGGGAAAAGGGTGGAAGGGAGCAGAGGACTTACAAAAAAAAGTCAAGGCCACTCCCCGAAGAAAAAGTGAAACATGATTTACAACCAGAGTGAACACTGATGGGGACTAAGCGGTCCACAGCCCCGGCCCCTGGCGGGGACCTGCAGGCATGCAGACCAGTGGGCGGACGTGGAGAAGCAGAGCTCCTGGGGGAGCGTCAGGTACATGGAAAGGAGGAGGAGGTACTCCTGGATGACAGGCAGTGCATGAAAAGAGGAAATAAAAGAACAAAATTAAGGATCCTGCAGAAAATAGGGGCGAGACATAAGGAGTCCTTCTCTCTTTTCCCTGCCCCACCAACGTCATGCATGAAAGAAACTGTACAGAAAAGAGCTGAAGTGACAGAAGAATCTGCTCTCGACGTGATACCTACCCGTGGAATGAACAGGAACAGGAACAAGGCCATTTCCAAAGGGAACGAGTGCTAAAAGTCAGAAGTTATCATTCAGTTTCTCTGCTGTGGTCTTCTTCCATCCAAGCACTAACCAGGACCCATACCTGCTTAGCTTCTGAGATCAGAAGAGATCGGGCACGCTCCGCGTGGCCATAGATAGCCACAGATAGCTGTGGTCTTCCCTATAGAACAACCATGACATTGACAAAAACTCTAACACAACGCTCAATATTAATTCAATATTCTCTGACATGCATCTGGGATATGGAAAATATGCTGAATCAGAAATACAAAAACTAGGTAGAGAAATCAACAAAAACTAGGAGGCAATGAAACGAGAGCTGAGGAAACTCAGGAAAACAGAAGTGCCTATCAGTAATAAAGAACAGATTATAAGGCACCTGAAAGAGAATGGGTTCAAATAAAAACTTAATGAAGGACACTGAGTAAAAGAAGGAAAATTATCAAGAGAAAGAAAATGAGACAAAGACAACAAAAAAAGATCAGAGAGAAGGAGGCTGAAATGGACATAGCAAAACAGGCCAAATACTGCAATTATTGGTGTAACTGAGAAGAAAAAAAAATAATGGAACAGAATATTTAAAACTCTAATCCAAGAAAAAGTTCCAGAGATAAAAGAAGAACTGAATCTACACATTTAAAGGGCCCAGGGGGTACCTAGGAAAACTGACCACAAATTATCAATTCTGAAACATGGCTTGTAAAATTATTAGACCTTAAAGATTTAAAAAAAAAAATCCTCAGAGCCTCCAGGCAAAAAATAATAATAATTTGCAAAGAAGAGAGAATTAGATCGGCCTCAAAAATAACATGCAAAGCGAGGCAACAGTGGAACACCATTTTAAAGAAAGCTAAGGAAAAACAAGATGCCCTTTCAGTTTCAAGGTCATAGAAAATCAGTTTTGAATGTGCCGGAATTCCAGGAATATTGGACACAGGTGCGCTTGCTGAGGAATTTATGGGAGGGTGAGTTTTACCTAGCCAAAAGATTTCTGGGACCAAAAGGACTGACAGAAAGCACTTCACATATTTAATTGTAGAACTAAGACTAAAATAAGCGTTCGATCCTGGGTTGATAAAAGATGTAAACATCATATATTTACAAAGTAGATCAAATGCAACTGAAAAGATGGGAGAAGGGACAAAAGGAGGGAAATAGAGTGAGACTGTTGTACAGGCAATACGTGGGACTCAGGATCAGTTAGAAAAGACAGATAGGAAGAGGTTGAGAAAGAAAAAATGGGACTGACACCACTACGAAAAGTATTAGCATAAAAGGATCCACTAGAATAAAAATACAAAGCTTCCAAAAGCCATGAGGACCTCCCCCCATAGAAAGGCACAGAAAATATAATACATTGAGAAATTACAATGTAAGATACGACAGAATTGAGAGCAAACTTAGCAGTTACATCAATAATGGGCCTAACTTGCCTATTAAAAGATTTTCAAATTGGCTCATAGAGCAAAAACCCAACTGTGTGCTGTACGCAAGGGACACACTTAATGCAGCCATTTTTGAAAAAGCTAAAAATAAAAGGGGTGAACGAAGATTTACCAGGCAAATGGAAACAGTAAGATAGCAGGCATTGCAATCCTGATGCCAAAGTAGACTTCAAGCCCAAAACAAAAAACATAAACAGAAAATTTAGAGCTGTAACATGGCCCTGGAGCGTAGGAAAGAGCATCCAACATTACTCTTAATAAGATAAATGCAAATGGCGGCGATGCCATTCCTTACCCATCAGATTAGCCACACACAAGTCCTCCCAAATCTCACTGACGTTTGGCCTGGGACACTACTACTATAATTCTACGTGGTAGCACTTCAGTTTTGTGTGAGTTACCTATTGAGTTATCCTCAGACCATCTGGAGAATCCTATTAATGTACTTGAATTTAAAAGCCAAGATTATACAGCATAATCTTTTCATAGTTCTAAGATATGCATATATATCTAATATGTATCTATATTTATTTACGTACATATATATTTAGCTTTGAAGCTTTTTTCATTAGCTGAAGCTTGTGATTACTATGATTGAAGGTTGTCCTGGAAGTGAAGTCTCATACAGTGTCATACATGAGAAAATTAGGTTTTATTTCATTGATGTCATTAGAAGTATACTGTTGCTGGACACGGTGGCTCACACCTGTAAT
>CAUYSK010069090.1:0-36839 GCA_963575035.1 Avahi laniger | reverse complement strand
CAAAGGGGTGAGGAGGCAGCCACTGGCTGGATAACTTTTGGGGCAGAAGGGAAGGGGTGCAACGTAATCCAAACTCTGGGAGTCGGTTGGTGGTGCCGAAGTTGGGGTTTGAGGGACAGAAGCTGGAGGACCAGGGGCCATTGAAGGGTCTTAAGCTGTTTTAAACAGGATTTGGATTTAGGCTTAAGTTTAGAAATACTCAGAACAAACCTGAGAAACCATATTAATATGGCAATGATAGGTCTTAAATATTTCAGGACAGGCCTATTAAAAACAAAAACAAAACTTGATTCTGAGCTACATCAAGGTTGATGTAGCCTTTGCTTTTAATCTCTATGCAGGGATTATTCTGTGTGCAGGGAAAACATTTTTAAAAATATGTTTGTAAGTCATTAATTACAATGCTTATACGATACCTGAAGAATGGGGTAAGTGTGTGGGGTGAGGAGGAGAGAGAAGTTCACTTTTTACTTTATATTATCTTTATGTAAATCTGCTTTAAAAAAAGAGAGCAATCAACATTTTTATATTTAAGAAAAAAAAATCAATAAAAGACTAATACCAGTGAATTTAGAAGAAACAACCTGCCCCAAAGTAACTATCAGGCATCAGTAAAACTGGAAATGGTATTTTCGTTTTGTTTTTTGTAGAGAAAGGGTCTCACTATGTTGCCCAAGCTGGTCTCAAACTCCTGTCCTTAAGCAATCTTCCCGCCTTGGCCTCCCAAAGTGCTGGGATTTCAGGAGTGAGCCACCATGCCTGTCCTGGAGATGGTATTTAAAGTTCTAAATGTTGAAAAGATTTTTGAAGCCAGCACCACGCTGTGGGGTGGGCATGACTCTTATTCTTAGATGATCGTTGTGTTGAATTAAATGGTTCAGTGCTCATCTGTGACGGTAAAGTGAGGGAGAAGTATATTTGAGGAACTTCCCGTATGCAGAGGTATGTGTTTGTATGAGTGCATATAAGTATGTGACAGACGCTGTTTCGTGACACTTTCATTTGGTATCTCAGGCGTCTACACAGAAATCAGATTGCTTTCAAAATAAAGCGTACTTACACCAAAACCCACCATCGGGCTGAGAAATACAGCAAAACTAAAATGCACCCTAAACCTATCTCATGCTTGATCAAAACTTTGCAGTCTGGAATGAGTTTGGGGTAGAGGCTGGGGATTGGAAGTAAGTCACTCAAGTTGAGAGTTTGGAGGATGGGGTCCCTAAACAAATACAAAAGGAACTTATTCTCGGTTTCCAGGCTTAGAAACAAGAATACAAGTTTAACATGTACTGTGAATTTACTACCCGACTTACAAACATTATCTTATCTAAATCTTATAGGAACTTCTGGAGCAGGGACAATTACCTCCCCATTTTATAGATAGGGAAATTGAGGCCCAGAGAGGTGGGAGAACTTCCCAAGGCCATAGTCCTTGGCTCACGGACCATCTGTGGAGGCAGGGAGAGGTTTCTTAGATCAGAGGTATGAGTCCAGAGCAGGCTTCTTTTTAAAAAAAATTTATTAAATTAATTAATTAATTAGTAGACAGAGTCTCACTCTGTCACTCAGGCTGGAGTGTAATGGCACGATAATAGTTCACTGTAACCTCAAACTCCTGGGCTCAAGCGATCCTCCCACCTGCCTCCTGAGTAGCTAGGACTAATATTTTTAGTCACCACAATCCTGGCTAATTTAAAAATTTTTTTTTTCTTTAGAGATGGGGTCTTGCTATGTTGCCCAGGCTGGTTTCAAACTCCTGGGCTCAAGCAGTCCTCCCGCTTTGGCCTCCCAAAGCAAAGTGGGCTTCTTAGTGCATCTGTTCTCTTGCTCTGAATCCATATTTGATTCCAGTGGTCATCAGTACCAGCAGGTCTGGGAGGTTTACTTGTGGGCAGTTACTTTTGGCAACCTGGCCAAGGAGGGAAGTGGGCTCATTTCATCTTCCTCCCACACCCCTCAATACCCTGTCCCCACCTCCCATAATAGACCGTGACTGTAATAAAACAAGCCTTTTGATCAAGCTTCTCCACATCACTCTTAAGACAAACGATGCCTCTGAAACCCCCAACTGTTTTTATTTTTCTTATATCTAAGGTTTCATCTTACTGTCTTTACCTAGCTTCATTAAAAAATACCCCCAATTAAGGAAAAAAAATCATTTCATTTCTTTCTTGTAATTCACAAAAATATACCTACAGAAAATGAAAGGGAGTTTTCAAAGTTATATCAACAACCCCCTTAAATTTCTAAAAGGAGTTCCCACTTTTCTTCTAACCCATCAGACATCTGCAAAAAATGTCCAATCTGTTCTTTGACATAACATGCTAAGATAAAAGTAAATTGATTAATTAAAATACACATAAAAATAAATAAAGCAGTGACTGGTCCTTCACCAGCATGGTTAATGGATATGCTCGTGTTTCAATACAGGATTTTTTTTAAGGTCTGATACATTATTCATAGGATTTTTAGAAAAAAATAGTTTTATAAATTATTTGTGTACATATACATTTAAAAAGATTTTTTTTTCACCCATGGTAGAGAGAATGGATAACGGTGGAGTTGAGACCAAGGTTCGGGTCTCTTTGTCCCCTCCCTACAAAATGAATCCAGTACACTACAATTTCAGACAACTGCCTTCTACAAAGTCTTACCTTGTTAACTAGTTAACATAAAGTCTGATTAAACTCACAAAGATAATCCCTAAAATGCTGGGCGAAGGGCCCTGGAAGTGCCCAGAGGTGGCAGGGAGAGGCTGGGCCAGTAGTGAGGCAAAGTTGTCCTCTCCAACCTCGTCTTCGCTTTGCATTGCTTCAAAAGTGAATTACTGCAGCGGTTCAGCAGAAATACATTGAGAAAAATGCAAAGCTGCCTCTCTCACAGCCTTGAGGATTTGAGTCACCTTGAATAAGGCTTCACAATGTAATAAGAAGCATCGTAATTATCATGCCACGGGAGTAAGAAAATCCTGGCAGATCACATTTTATAGAATTTTGCTTTTCTTTCAGGCCCTGGCCTGGAAGGAAAGAGGCAGCTACATTTTAGACTAAATGTTTATGGCTTAGGCTTCTTCAACGGCAGGAACGTTTACTTCTGAGCTAGTCCTATTGTTCCGTCTGTGATTTCAATATGCTTCTTCTAAATATTTTGACAGCAAAGCCAAGTCTTGTGGCACTTGTCTTTTTTTTTTTTAGGGACTTCAAGGCCGTGATTGGTTGTGGGGTGGGGGTTTGGCGAGGTCTCCGACTTGTTGCTGGGAGCAGCTACTCTTCATTCCACAGGTACGTGATCCTAGGGAGGTCCTTATCTCGCCCGTGGGCCACCACTGAGAAGACAGTACTTGCAGATAGCACTGGCCTGCCCACGGCAAGAGAGCTTCCTGCTGAAGTGCGGTGAAAGTGTCTTCTTTTTTCTCCCAGGGTCTTCATATTCCTGAAGGAGAAACAGACTAAAATAAACTGCTGTATAGTGAGAAATTACTTAGGATTATTCAAAAATCTCTAAGGATTCTATTGGTTACTCTCAAGATACAGTGATGACATTTGATGGCTTTTCCAATCTGACCACGATCTACCTTTTCCCTTACACTCTTTCTGCTTCTTGCTGTTTGCCTTATGTTTAACTTGGCGGTCTCTACACATAGCTTGCTCTGCCTCACTGTTACGTGTTCTGTTTACTCACTCTCCCTTTTGCAAAATCACTTGCAACCCTCTAGATCCTGCTTAAACATTGCCTCCTCCATTCTTGATTCCATCTGAGCAGATAAATTGCTCCCTTCTCTGACAACCTACACCACCCCAATCCTTCCTCTAGCTCCCCCATTACCAGTTGCATTCCAGATTGTTGGCTCTCTTGACTGTGGGACAGCAAGTTCTTTATGGGAGTTCATCTCCAAAGTCCCAGTGCCTACCATCAAGCTTGCTATACAGTAGGTGCCTAGTAAATAAATGAAGACCTGAACTTGTTTAATTGCTTTTGGTGACCATATTGGATTCTGATAGTGGGTGGAGGGAAATGATGGTGGTAAAAATAATGCCCATTTTTAATTAATGTAGCAAATCTGGATGGTAATAGCTTATACTGTTTGATCTTCTCTTATAAATCCCCTCATAGCTATCTGGAAAATAAAAAGACCAATTTGACCAAGATAAAATGCTTTATTATTTAACTGGTACACACCAATGACTTGCCCATGCTGAACTGGAGATGGCTGGTTGTTGTACCAACACCTTCAGCAGCCTGAATCCTCACAAATTAACAGCTCTGTATCTTGAAGTCAGCTGATTTTGGCAGCAGAAGCAAGCTGGGGCAGGGGAGGGGGTGAGGGATGGGTTGGCTTTGTCCCAGGAAGCTGTAGCTAGGGGTGGGGTGGAAGGGCAGGGAGTAGTTGAATGATTCCAGCTCCTTCTGGGGAGGCAGCAGCTGCTGTAACATGTCAGGCTAGACTCGGCCCATGCACTTGGAAAGGAAAGATGGTTCAGGCCCTCATCCCCGCTCCTGAGACCCCAGGACCCTGTCCTTGCTGGAACTATATTCCCTCCCTTCCACCCAGCTGCCACTCCCAGTCCCTGCTGTCTTCTTGGAGAGTTGGATTCAGAAGCCATTTCCAAAAGGACAGAAGAGCACTAATCCTTCCAAAGACGACTCTCCCTGGTGTCCAATTCCTTTTTGTGTCGCCAAAGAGCCTTGCTCACCACTGGGGGTGGCTGGATCAATGTCTAGGTTCACTGTCAACACCGACTGGGTGCAATTCCCTAAACATCCTTTAGGTACTCTGAACTGTCATTCTGCAGTCACAATTGTCCAGATAACCAGGTCAAAGGTGCCCCTTTGGGTATTCTTTTCCCAGCCCGAATGACGCAGCCCAATGCAAGAGCTTCTCAGGGACAGCTCCATGTCACTCGGGCTCTGTCCACCTGGCACAAAGGGCAATGCTTTGAAGAAGAAATGGATTAAGATATTGGATTACAGTTTCTGTAGCCAGGCTCAGGGCCTGAGCTGAATGTCCTCCCCCAAGTAGGGTGACTTGGCAGAGTGAATCAGGCCTCCCTCCCTCCTTCCTTACTTTCCTCCACCCTCCACAGCTCTCTGGGTGGGGGTGGGGGGTGGGGGAGGGAAGGTGGAGTGGGATACTCCTCATGACTTAAATGGACATTTTAGCAAAGGGCAAAACTGGGGCTACATTTCTTATAGTTCTGCACGTGTTCTGCCCTACTGCAGGGCAATGCGAAGGTGTGGACAAGAATAGCCGGTGGGCCCATGAACCATGCTGGGTAGGGCAATGGCTCAGCAGGATGATTAATGATAACCTCTTCCTTCTCCTCCTTCTTACCCGTTACTGAATTCTCACTGTATGTCTGATACAGTGCGTTATATTTGTGATCTCATTTAGTCCTCCGAACAGCTCGATTGATAATCGAGGACACTAAAGCTCAGAGAGGTCAAATGACCTGACCGAGGTCAAGTGACCTGACTAAGGTCACCCAAACAGGAAGTGGCAGAGCTGAGGTTTAACTCTCTGCCTAACTCCAAAGCCTGTGGTCCATTCCCCATGGCCTCTTTCTGTTTCATCTAGGGTTCTGCTTTTGGTGTTCCTCATACAACTCACAAATGTGGCTGGTGGGGGTGGGAGTATGGAAGGACACAAAAGTGGACTCCAATGTGACCACAAAGTAGTATTAATAGTATAAGTTGTTCACGGTGCAAGTATGCTTGGTACAGTTTACACGTGAACTGGACTTATACACACCAGCATGGGGACAGTGTTTATCTCTGGGGAAGGGAGAGACAGTCAAGTATTTGGTGGGTACTTATGTGTATTTATAACATTTTACTCTTTTAAAAAGAGCGGAGAGATCAAAGTAAACATAGTAAATAAAAATCTTTGATGTTCAGGCCCACAATGAGATGCCCCTCATAGCCATTACCCATTAGAACGGTTGTTGCCAAAAAATAAGGGAAAATAACAAGTGTTGACGAAGATGTGGAGAAATTGAAAGCCCGTGCGCTGCTGGTGGGAATGTAAGATGATACAGCTGCCATGGAAAACAGTATGGCGGTTCCACAAAAATTGCAAATAGAATTATCACATGAAGTATCAACTCCACTTCTGGGTATATACTTCAAAGAACTAAAAACAGGGACTCACACAGATATTTGTGCAACTTTATTCAGAGCAGCGTTATTCCCAAGAGCCAAAAGGTGGAACTAACCCACATGTTCATTGACAGATGAATGGGTGAACAAAATGTGGTATATCCATACAGTGGAATGTTATTCAGCCCTAAAAAGAAAAGAAATTCTAACACTGCTAAAACAAAGGCGAATCTTGAAGACATTATGCTGAGTGAAATAAGACAGGCACGAAAGGACAAGGACTGTATGATTCCACTTATATGAGGTACCTAAAGTTGTCGAATTCCTAGACACAAAAAGTAGAATGGAGCTTGCCAAAGGCTGGCGGGGAAGGGATGGGTAGTTACTGTTTAATGGGGACAGAGTTTTCAGTTGGGGTCATGAAAAGTTCTGCAGATGGGTGGTGGTGATGGTTGCACAGCAATGACATTGTACTTAATGCCACTAAACTGTACGCTTACAAATAGTTAAAATGGTGCATTTTACTTTATGTATATTTTACCACAATAAAAAAATTTGTGCGTGTGTGTGTGTGTGTGTGTGTGTGTGTACGTCCAGAGAGGGAGGAGCAGAACAACTGTTTAAAGAGTCCCCCCCTCATATGGTGTCTTTCCCTGGCTCATCCCCCATCAGGGAAGTTAGATCCAGAGTGAAGTGAGAAGCTCTCCTTCCCTTGGGGCCCTGAGCAGGCTGATTTCTCGCCTCCAGGAGGCCGGTAGCTGTGTGCAAAACGCACTTCTCCATTCTCTCCTTTGTCACTCAGCCAAGCCCTGGAGCTTTCAGGCTCAGAGGAAGTTCATCTGAAATAAAAGCGGTCCTTCAAGGGTCCCTTTGGATTGAAAGACTCCCTTCCTAGTAGCCTCTGAGGCTGAAGCGCGACTCCAGCCAGCCCCCTGGGTATAGTAACAGCCCTGTCAACCAAGGCAAATCCACCGAACCTCAGAATCCCAAATTAGCACCTGGCCCTTCGATAGGGCAACTTTGGTTTAAAGTTTAAGTGAAACCTTGACAGTCCTACTGACTTGAGGGGAGGCCTCAGGCCGGCTCTCATAGGATGCTCTTTCTTCAGAGGAATGCGCTGGTGTGTACAGTGCGGTGTCTGCAAACAGTCAGAGCCTACAACTGCAATTAGGGCCTTTCAATGGAGGTGTTAGCCACATTCAAAGTCGGAACGTCTCACCCATGAAATTCATAATGGGATAAAAGTTCCATTCCGGGACTGACAACTTCAAATGGAATTTGGTGTAATCTTTTATTTATTTACAGGGTTGTGGGAGTGGGGGATGGGGGTTATGAAAATCCCACCTCACCCTGTACTCCACCCCCTCCCCAAGCTTCCAAGGATAAAAATGAGGGTTGGGATTACATTTCGAGGGAAGCGAGGCTATATTTAAATATGCTTTGGAAAGTGTGGCTCCATGTCTGAGGCAGCCCAGGGTGACAGCTTCATCCAGCCTGGCCTGGGACATTCCAAAGAATCATATTGAGACCTTGTGCTAATTGGTTCCAATTTATCAGTTCCAATTTCCCCCCGTACCAGGGCCAGGCGGAATGCTTGATAATTTCAGAGGGAAGCAACACGCTGGAGTGACTCCGGAAGCTGCAGGATTCCACGCTTTGCCTCTGTCCCCGGTGTTCGCTGATGACGACGGCTGTTTAATTAATTCTCAGATGCCCCTTCTTTTTAACCTAGCCTACCCACGTCATTACTCCATTAGCTGCCTCTTGGTAGATCTTTCAGTAACTTCAGTTCATCTCACTTACTCAAAAACAGGGGCTTTTTGCGATACGGAGAGAGCCAGGCGTGGGGGTGGGTGGCGGATTTATCTGTAATTACGGTAGAGTTCTTGCTCCCGTCCCACCGTTCTGCCCATTCACAGGCTCCGGCCAGGGCTGGCGCCAAGATCTCCAAGTTGCCCTGTGTTTATGTCATTGAGACGAGGACAATATTTCAGTGTGGAGCCAAGCCACAGGGATCCACTCTATAAAACCCTCACTAAAAATAGACGCTCCAACCCCTGCCCAGCCCCCCTCCCCGCCTCAGCGACTCCCCCACGCCTGCTCCCAGCGCTAGCAGCACCCAGCTTCAATTCGCAGGGAGACAAGCGTGCCAAATCGGCCGAATCTCTCCCAGCTCTGGGGGCCCAGCGAGCTCTTTTCTTCCCGAGGAGGAGTTTTAACCCAGAATAAAAGGCGTCAATTAGCAGCCTTTAGAGCTGACAGGGCAATTAAACCTAAATTGCAAGACAGAGGGAGAATTGGAAGAAGGAGGAAGGAAAGGAAAGGAAAGGAAAAAGAGAGAGAGAGAGAGAAAGAGAGAGAGAGAGAGAGAGAGGGATATTTCAAATGTATTTTTGGTGACAGCTGCATTTTTGAGGAGGGAGAGCCTCTCAAACTACAACTGGCTGTTTGGATATATTTTCACTTGTGAAGTGATATTTTCAGTGAACACTGATACTCCCAGTTTATTGCACTTTTCATGTTAGGTCTGAGCTGCTTGGGAAAATTAAAACAAACACAAAGCAAAGGAGCTTGTCTTTACAAACGCTCCCAACTGGCCAGGTGCCAACACACCCATTTCTTTGCAGGGTGCGTTAGATGCAGCATCCAACATGGAGTTGTGAGGGTGGATGGGTGGGTGGCCGGGGGTGGCTGTGATGGTCAGCCCTAAATCTTGTTTCAGGGCTCCCAGAGCTTAGAGCTGGCGCCTTGGTCATAACGCCCTTGCGCACCCCTGAGCTTTCAGCTTGGTTTCCTAGTCCAGGACCCCAAGTCAGGTTATAAGACTATTGGAAATAAAACCCTTTTTGGTCTACTCCTGTGTGACCTTCTCTTAGAGTCGATCTTTGGTTTGGGACTTGGGAGGGCCTGAGACTGTCTTATGCAGATTGGAACCCATAGCAAGAGTGGTATTGATTTCTGATTCACTGGTGCAGCACACCGGTTCAGGGCAGTGGATTCAAGAGGCACTGTGCACAGGGCTGGACACAAGCAAGGAATGTCATAATCAGAAGGGACGTCAGCCTGGGGAATACAGCTTTGTCCACCTCTGTAGCATCCTTCCCTCCCCGCTCCCCCTTCCCCCAATCACCAGCCTCCAACTCACGGAAGAAACAGGAACTACAGTTCCTAAGAAGATGCTCCCAAAGTCACCTTTGCTTTGCTGGACCTCAAATTTCAGTCTTCCAACCGATGACTATAGACCTTTTCTCTTTACCTTCCCTCACTCATTAAAAATAGCATTTCTACAGCACCTACCCTGCTCCTGGCATTGTGTTAAGGGGTTCCCATGCACTGAATGCAAGGTAAATACTATTATTGTGCCTATTTTATGTAAATGGAAACTGAGGCTGAGAGAGATTCAGTAACTTGTTCAAGGTCATCTCTTTGGTAAGCGGTAGAGATGGGATGAGAGCCAGGTCTGAATCTAAAGACTGTGCTCCTCATCCACATGATGTACCCCGGTACAGGCCTCACATGAGTCTTCAGGAAAGCCTCGTTAACCAAGGATCAGTGTTTGCTTGGAGGGGGCTAAGCTTTGTAGCCCTCAGCAAAGGAGGACTTGAAGGTCTCAGGACGCTGGTGATGCTAAAAGGACAAAGTTCAACATGTCTAGAATCAGCACTCGTTTGAGCTTGAGGGGACCTGAGGGTGATGTTTAGTGGAAGGTCTCTCCAACTAGCGTTCAGGGCTCCTGAAATTCTGAGAACCTATTTTCAGGAGCGTAGTGAGATTAGATATTTGAGACATATCTAGTGCAAGCCCCACCATTTTGACAGCTCAGCAAGGTGGGAGGCCAAAGATCAAACAGTCGTCATGGCAAATGAAGTCAGAACCCGGACTCTGTCTCTGCCCAGGACTATTCCTGCTAACAAGTAGTATTTTCTGACACTGGATTTATAGGTTCAGTTGCACAGCTTGATTGAAGCCCCTTAAGGGCAGGGAATGATTTTAGGGGTTTTAATAGATATTTGGTGAATGAATGTGTAAAAGCAATTTAGGAGTGGTTGCACTTGATATGCTAATTACAGACCAGTGTTACTTGCACTCAGGGGTATTGATATTTGGCCACAGTTCATCTCCTTAATCTCAATTGCTTAAATCATGTAAAATCACCTTTCTTTGTATACCCAAAGTTCTCCATCCATTCCACATTCAGCAATACTTTATAGAGTGCCCATTATGGGCCAGACACTGTTCCAGGTTATAAACAAAATAGACTAATTCCCCCCTTCCCTCCCCTACTAGCCTGCTTTGCGAGATGTTGATATGGCATATTGCTGTGTAATCGGGATTTGGTTTGGTGAGGCTTGGACGGACAGAGGCCTAGTTTAGTTTTTCCAACTTGGAGGTGATGACTGCATATAATGTTTTTTGTTGATTTGTTTTTTTCTTATTTTCTTCTATTATGCCCAAATGAATGTTTCTTCCCTTTAGAATTTTAAAAATTACAAAGTAATACACTGTAAAAAAAATTAAAATAATGCAAAAGTATAAAAAGTAAAAACATGGACATCTGTCTCATCCCTCTAGTATTAATGGTTGGGTCGGGGGTATTCTTCCCCCATGGTACATACATGCAATAGTTATATGATGCGTAATACATACTCATATAGACAAGTGGAGGGCTGTCCCTAGAGGGTCCAGGGTGGTGACATTCAGGTAGTAGGGCCACCCAGGATAATCACACTCGATGTGGTTTTGCTCTGTAGGCATTTTTCATAGGCCTCTTAGGATATCATTAAGAATGGAAATTTCAAAGTTGAATTTTAATGATGCTCAGAAAAGAATAGTAAAAGGTAGTACCTCACAGACCCCTCTCTTTGACCTACCATCTCTGAAATCCTAATTCCTAGATAGCCTGGGCTCTATTTAAGGCCCAAGGGATGGGCTTCAATCTGAGTTTTTCCTTTATTCCTTTTTCTTTTAAATAACATTATTTGAGCCTATTATTCATGTTATTTTTCCAACTTGCTTTATTTATTTAACAACATGGATATTTGTCCATGGGAGCACAAACAGAATAGCTCATTCTTTTTAATGGCTGCATGTTTTTCTATAGGATGGAGTTATCATGATTTTTTAAAGAATAGTTTTCCTAATAAGGAGCATTTTGGCTCTCTCCATTTTTTTTTTTTGTTTTTGTTTTTTTTTGCTTTTGTGATGAACAAAGCGGCAATGGTGTAGCTTTGACACGCGTCTTCTGCTCACTCATGTGACTATTTCTCTAGGATAGATTCTTACAAGTGAATTGTTGCATCTAAGGGTTTGTGAACTTATAATTTGATACTGCCAATTTCCCTAAAAAAGTTCCAATTTGCACACCAATCAGAAGAGTGCCCTTTACCTGCCCACACCACAGTGGGCATTTTTTTGCTATTTGTTAAGCTAACTCCAGTTGCCCGGTGGGATATGATCAGTGAGAGTTCCCTGAATGAGTAGGAAAGACAAATGAAGATTGCTCTAAGCATTTGGGTTTGTTAAGTGCAATGAAAATAGAGCTGAGACAATAATGTGGCACATGGTGATTTCTCACCCTTAAGGAGATGCTTCCAAAAAGGTGCTCTTGGCCTTTGACAGGTAGCCTGCTTCAGGAGAAAGGGCACGGGACTGAGAAGGAGGGATTAGAGGACTGGCTCCATGTGGTCTTTGCCATTTGCTACCTGGAACACCTGGAGCAGGTCACTACCTAGAATTCTAAGAACTTCAGTTTCCTAACGTGCTGAGTGGGATTACGTCATATGCTCTTCAAATAGGGTTGCTTTGACGATAACATGTCCCAGTGTCCCAGTGTAGTATGGGAAAGTTTTGGAAAAGGTATATCATTCTGATAACTGTGGATTTAACGGATCTTTAGTAGGGAGGACTACTGTCTGTGGCCCAGGCTAGAGTGCTGTGGCATCACCCTCGCTCACAGCAACCTCAAACTCCTGGGCTCAAGCGATCCTCCTGCCTCAGCCTCCCCAGTACCTGGGACTACAGGCAAGTGCCACCATGCCTGGCTAATTTTTTCTATTTTTAGTAGAAATGGGGTCTCACTCTTGCTCAGGTTGGTCTCTAACTCCTGAGCTCAAGCTATCCTCCTGCTTCAGCCTCCCAGAGTGCTAGGATTACTGGTCTGAGACACTGCACCTGGCCTATGTATGGATATTTAGAAACTCTGATATCTGAGTGCTTCTGGAGAAAGGGTCTTGGGTTGAGTTTCTAGACAATGCTTCTTTGGGCATCAGATAAGTGTTTGAGAGATTTGATGCGTAGTAAGGAGCTCTTGAGGATGCTTTTGTAATACTATGAGACGTTTGGGGAGAGATGACAGAATAGTATGCAATTGCCCAAGACTGTTAGGTTAATTTTTATCTGCTGGATTTGGCACATGGTAGGAGCTTTAGAAACATGGAGTGAGTGCATGAACCATGCTCACACATGTAACCCAACAGTATGAGCGTCCTCTTTGACCTTGAGTTGGAGACCACATGCCAGTCCCTTACATTTTTTTCTTTTTCCGTGATAATTATTATGGGTACATAATAGTTGTGTATCTTTATAGGGTACATGTGATGTTTTGATATAGGCACACAAGGTGAATCAATCAAATCAGGGGTATTCATCACAGTCCCTTATATTTCGCTCTCTGATTTAATGACATGATGCACATTTAGACTTAGGATTGTGCCTGACTTATGGGAGGTGCTCAGTTAGTGTTTTCATATTGTCGCCTCCCCCATCGGTGGCCCCACCCTCTCTTCTTGGCATAGTTCATATAGATTCCGCCCTTTTTCCCCACCTTTTTTTTTCTTTGTGAGTATGAGGCATAATTATGTATCATTATTGCAGCCAGACACAATTGTGTTCCAATTTCAATGTTGCCTTGTACTTTGTTTTATAATATTGATAACCTAGCTCAGCCTCAGTTTCCTCATCTGTAGAATAGAGTTAATAATAGCTATCACAGGATTCTTGTGAGATTTTTAGATGAAATGATGGTGCAACGTGGTACTCCGGTGTTTACCACCCAATGCAATGATGTGTTTTAGATGGTTATCCTTCACATGAGTTTAGTTATGACAACAACAAGTAACATTTTGGTGTGTAATAGCTTACAAGCCCCTGTAACCACTTTATGTTAACTTTATTCTTATAAGATGTCATGAAATTGTGTCTGGGAGAGGCGAGGTGGCTTCCCCAACATCCCACCACTAAAAGTGGGGCAGCCACATTTCTGCACCAGGAGGCATCTCTCCTGCTCATTCAATGGTGCTGCCCTGACTTGGCTCCTGTTGTGGCTTCAGAGACTCAGGGGCATTTGTCAATGTTCCAAAGCAAATGGAACACATCACCCGAGTTGCTACGAGATGATCTCTCCTCCTTGCTGGCCTTAATCCTGCCGAGTTCTACCTGGATTCTTTCTAGGAAGTCCAGGGGGCTGGAAGGGTGTGGGTTCCTTAAGTTCACAGTTCTTAAAATAGTGAGGGCTGATCCCCAACCAAACCTATCTTTTTGAAGTCTGTGGTGGGAGGTGATCTCATGGGGGAGCAGGTCCCCAGGGAAGAGTGAGGGTAAAGAAAGCCAGACTGGGAATGACCTCTGCACACTGGCCTCTCCCTCCTGACCTCCATCCATCACTGCTCCCCTCTCCCGGCGTCTCCAGCCTCCTGGGGGATGGCTGTCTCTTCCTTTCTTTTTTCTTTAGCATCAGGGAGGATGACTCAAACACTGCCTAAGGGCACCAAAGGCATCCACAAATTGGTCCCAATCCCAGCTAATGAGGAAGGCAAGAGAGGAGACAGGCAGGCTGGGTCCTGTGGCTTTGGGCTGCGAGAGGAGGGGAGACGGAGGCAGCCAGCTAGGCCCTCCTCTGACCCCACGCAGCTCCGAGGCCCAAGGCCCCATGCCCTGGGCCTGTGGATCAGGTTTTTCTAAAACGTCTTCTGTTCCAAACCAGTAAATAAACACATCTCTCTCCAACCTCCCCGCTCCTTTCCATGGACACATTTACCCACATGAGATCGAGTGGCTCCGGCAGCATAGTGGAGGGGTCGAAAGCACGTCTTTCACTCAGAGCCCAGAAGATCTTTGTTTCCATCCCTGCTTGTGGGTCCCTGGATAAGCCTCTTGACATCTCTAAGCTTCAGTTTTCTCACCTGTGAAATGGATGCAGGAACACGCACTTTGGAGAGCTGCCAAGAGGAGGTTGATTTAGACATGTGAATTGCCGGGAACCCAATCCTTCAGGAAGTGGTGTCTTTTACTATTTTAAACAACCTCCTTCCCCTGACGCCACCCCAACCCTCCACCCCCCACCCCAACGCACACATTTAGAGCAGGCGACTACGGTACCGACACAAACCCAAGACCCATTTTCCAAATCACTCCCTTTCTTCTAAAATTGATCCTTATATGACTTCTGCAGGGACCCTGCCCTCCGAGGCTGAACTGCAGCATCGACATCACTGATTAAATGCTCTGAGTGTCACATTGGCTCAGCCCACTCCCTCGAATGACACAATTGTGGGGGAAGGGAAATACTAGCCAAATAATGGCCAAGGTTGTTCTGAAGTCTTCCAAGCTGACTCCCTCCTTTCCCCATTGCTACGTAATCTCTTCTAATTTAAGGTGGTCTCCTCGGTTGATAAACTCAGCTGACTTCCTTTTTTTTTTTTTTCACGCCCGGCTTGAAGTCGGAAATTATATTGGTAAGTCTCACTACTGTGGATGTTATTAATGTGCTTAACGGGCACTCAAGGCAGTTTAAAGATCTTAGCCTTTGCACTGCGCCTTTATCCCACCCTGGGGGTAAATAATGGGGATGCTAACACAGTCTGTAAAGGGGAAAGAGCAGAGGTGGCCTGCCTGCTTCACAGGGCAGGATGCTTTGATGGCCTGTCTGAGGGCGGGTGATGAAATCGGCTACCCTCGTTTATATACCCCTTTCAAAAGGCCAATTCTCCCAACACAATGCACATTTCCAAGTCGTTTTTAATTTGGCATGAAAACGTCTTCTTTATCCCAGACGGGAGGCAGCAGAGTTAATGGGAAGCACACATCTGGGCAGCGGTGCTCTTCCCAGTGAGGAGCTGAGCAGCCGGGACAGGAGTGTGGTAAGGGATTAAAGATGACTCAGCCCCCATTGACCCACGAGGATTTAACCCATCACACTGGAATTGTGAGCTACCTATGGCTCCCAGGAGTGCCCATAGGTTCCCTCCTTTTCCTTCCTGGAGGTGGGATATAGGGCAGTGGCGGTGTCAGTTAACCTTTTTGGTGGCCTTTAGTTCTTAGTCCCAGGCTATGGGGTGGTGGGATTCTCTTTGTGCTCTCTACTAAGTGAGTCCAAATCAATTCCTGGCTGGTGTCTCTTCTGCTGTAGACGTTCTCCGTCCTGACCTTCTGGCGTGAGTGCTAAGATGGGGGTGTTGGCAGGAGGATTATGGGACAGGCTCTGAGCACACCCACGTCAGGTTTCAGGATTCCCCGTGGCTTGTTTTCATTCCCTCCCTTCATCAGATTCTTGGTGTAGGAATTCAAATTTAGCATGGATTTGTATCCAACACAAGGACTCCCTGATGGACAACTTTATGTTGATTGTGACCTTGTCTATGAATGCCTTGGGTCCCAGAGGAGGGTTCTTTGCTTAAGCTCATGCCATCCTTATGTTGGTCTCAAGTTTTAGGCATACTTTTACCATATCATAGTTTGTATTAATATATTATTTTTTTAAACAGCTCTTTCACACTGACATGTGTAGCCTAAAGAACCCTGGGGTCTATTAATTCCTTGGAATTTCTGTAAAAAAAAAAAATGTGTGTGCTCATGGCTTTCAGTAGATTCTCAAAGAGATCTCAAAAGCTAAAATTAGGGTGCTCATACATCCCCATTTTCTTGAGACAGTCCAGTATACAACAGTCCTCCTGGCATAATTTTTGTTTCTTTTTTTTGAGACAAGGTCTTGCTCTATTGTCCAGGCTGGAGTGCAGTGGCACAGTCATAGCTCACTGCAGCCTCAAATTCCTGGGCTCAAGTGATCCTTCTGTGTTAGCCTTCTGAGTAGCTGGTACAACAGGTGGGTGCCACCACACCCAGCTAATTTTTAAATTTTTTTTTTGGAGATGAGGTTTTGCTATGTTGCCTAGGCTGATCTTGAATACTTGGGCTCAAGTGATCCTCCTACCTTGGCCTCCCAAAGTGCTGGGATTACCAGCACGAGCCACTGTGCTCAGCTGGTGTAATTGTTAATGGCGACTCCTTTTACCCACAAAAGTGTCTTGGTGTGGATGATAAATAATAGTCAATCCTCATTATTTGCAGATTTCTTGTGAATTTGCCATTGCTAAAATTTATCTGTAATCCTAAAATCAATACTCATGGTGCTTTTGTGGCCATTCACTGACATGTATAAAGTAGTAAAAATTTGAGTTGCCTGACATGCACATTTCAGCTGAGATCAAACCAGGTGATACTCTATGTTCTTGATTCAGCTCTCATATTTTAAACAAGTGTCCTTTTCATGGTCTATTTAGTACCGTGTTTTGTTTTGTTTTTTTTACCGTTCATGTTTTTGTTGGTGATTTTGCTCTTTAAAATGGCCTCCAAACATACTGCTGAAGTGCTATCCAGTGTCCCTAAGCACAAGAAGGCATGACGTGCCTTATGGAGAAAACATATTCAGGCATGAGTTATCATATCTTTGGCCACGAGTTCGATATTAATGAGTCCACAATAAGGTGTCTGTATCAGTCAGGGTTCCCCAGATAAACAGAAACTGTAGGCTCTAGATAGATAGATACAAGAGGAGATTTATTATAGGAATTGGCTCACACAGTTACAGGGGCTGAGAAGTCCCATGGTCTGCTGTCTGCAAGCTGGACATTGAGGAAAGCCCGGGGGTGTAATTCAGTCTGAGTTTGAAGGACTGAGTTTCCAGGGGCCTATGGTGTATGTTTGGGTCTGAGTCTGAAAGCCCTAGAAACAAGAGTGTTGATGACTGAGGGCAAGAGAAGATGGATGTCTCAGCTCAAGCAGAGAGAGAAAATCCCCCCTTCTTCTACCTATTTGTTCTATTCAAACCCTCAATGGATTGGGTGACGCCCACCCACACTGGTGAGGGTGGTCTCCTTTACTCAGTCTATCAATTCAAATACCAATCTTGATTGTGATGATTATTTCACAATGTATAAATATATCGGGATATCACATTGTAGGCTGTAAAATATATAGATTTTTTATTTGTCAATTATATTTTAATAAAGCTGAAAAAAATTAGACACAAACAAAAAAATGTTAATCTCTCCTGGAAACATGCTCACAGGTACACCTAGAAATTTTACCAGCTACCTGGGTATCCCTTAGTCCAGCCAAATTGACACATAAAATTAACCATCAAAAGTTTAACCTTTGTCAATGTGGCACCTATATATATCTTCTTAAATCATACTTAATCTACAAATAAAGACAAAAACAAAGTCATAATCCCACTTAAGATGATATAACTATCTTACATACAACTGAAAATGTACTTATCCCTTCCCCAGAAGAGAAGGTAAAGTCCTTGAGTGATGTTTACTCTTCTGATATCTTATAACTTAAATACTATGATCTAAAATTACTTAAATACTGACATAGAGTCAATACATCTTATGTTACATGACAAAGAAATGAGAGGAAAGAAAGCAAAGATATGGTCTTAACACATGTATGTAAACACACAAATGAGGTTGAGCATGGTCGTGCACATGTATAATCTCAGCACTTTGGGAGGCTGAGATGGGAGGATCGCTTGAGAGCATCAGTTCGAGGCTGCAGTGAGCTGTGATGGCACCACTGTACTCCAGCCTGGGTAACAGAGTGAGACACTATCTTAAACAAACAAACAAATAAATAAACAAATGAACCTCCCCCCTACATGTATTCAAAATAAGGAGGAAATACTCATGACAATTACAGTTCTTGTTTCTGTGATTGTAGATGGTATTTATCACTGCCTTCTTCTGTTATTCATTATGTATTTCCTATTTCTTCAGCAAGTGTATCTCACCTGGTCATAGTTCTTTACCTAGCAGAGTGACCCCAAATCTTTATTCCAGAAGGATCTGGGGCATTAGTAGTCCTGCCTGGATTGTGTTCTTGTCATTTTCTATTGACTTTTCACAGGGCATGGTAATATTAAGAGGGGCCCTGAAGGATTTTCTGCATTCCAGACATATTCTTTCTTCCTTCCCGTGGAATAATAGTGCAGTTTCTTTCTGGTGGCCCAAGTCAGTAGCCCCAGCCAACATCTTAGCTGCCTTTTTTGCCTTTTGACTCAGAGGCACGAGGAGCCCAAAGTGGTCAGATGACAATTTTAACTTTCACTTCAATGGAATTGCTGTTGTGTCTCCTGGTGGAAGTCTTCTTCCCTCTGGAACAGAGACCTTAAGGCCAGCAGAGCATAAAGTTGTGGGAGCAGGAAGCAAAAATTGTGCTAGTTGGTCACTAGGGGTAATAGTGAGTGGTGACACTCCCATTTTCACCCCTTGATTCCTGGACCCATGAATCCTGGCTATCAAAATAACAGTACTATTCCAGATGCATGCTGGGTATAAAAAAATTATATTCCCTCCCCCCTCAAATAATAGCACTATGTATCAAAACATATACAGCCTTCTGGCAAACCTTGCCTCAGCCCTGCAAGGTGTTGCCACCTAGCTGGCACTGTAACTGAGTCTTCAGGATGTCATTCCATTGTTCTACCAAGGCTGCTGCTTCAGGATGGTGGGAAAGATGATAAGACCAGCGAATTCCATGAGCATGGGCCCCTTGCCACAGCTTCTTTTGCTGTGAAGTAAATCCCTTGATCAGAAACAGTGCTGTGTGGAACACCATGACAGCATATGAGGCATTCAATAAGTCTACGGATGGTAGTTTTGGCAGAAGCATTACATGCAGAGGAGGCAAACTTGTATCCAGAGTAAGTGTTTATTCCAGGAAAGACAAAACACTGCCCCTTCCATGATGGAAACAGTCCAATGTCATCAGCCTGATGCCAGATAGCACTGGCTGATCATTCCAGGGAATAGTGCCACACTGGGGGTCAGTGTTGGTCTCTGCTTCTGACAGATTAGTCAACCAGTGGCAGCCATAGCCAGGTCAGCCTTGATGAGTGGAAGTCCCTGTTGCTGAGCCCATGCATAACCTCCATCTCTGCCTCTATGGCCGTTTTGATCACAAGCCCATTAGGCAATAACAGCAGTGGCTGGGAAAGAGTCTGACTCGTATCACAGAGGGGGTCATCCTATCCACTTGATTATTAAAATCCTCCTCTGCTGAGGTCACCCTATAGTGTGCATTCATGTGGGATACAAATATCATCATGTTTTTGCCCATTCAGAGAGGTCTATTCCACATACCTCTTCCCCAAATTTCTTTGTCACCAATTTTTCAATCATGTTCCTTCCAAGTCCCTGACCATCCAACCAAACCATTGGTTACAGCCCACGAGTTAGTATATAATTGCATGTCTGGCCATTTCTTCTTCTAAGTGAAGTGCACAAACAGGTGTATTGGAGGAAGTTATACCCACTGGCAGGATTTCCCTTTACCACTGTCCTTCAGGGATGTCCCAAAGAGAGGCTATAGTGCTGCAGCCATCCACTTTTGGGTGGTGTTCACATATTGTGCAGAACCATCTGTAAACCAGGCCCAAGTCTTCTCTTCCTCTGTCAACTGATTGTAGAGAACTTTTTATGAGGCCATATATGCAGGCTGGGAGAGAGAAAGTAATGCAGCAGGTATGGGGATCATGAGCATGGCCATTTCTTCATGTAAATTGCTTTTACCTTTAGGACCTGCTCAGGCTGATCATGTATATGCTACTTCCATGTGTTGAGGGAGTGTTGCTGTGCATGCCCAACTTCACGGTTTTGTGGATCAGCTAACACCCAGTTCATGGTGGGCAGCTCAGGTTGCACAGTAAGTTGGTGGCTCATGGTCAAGAGATTTCACTAAAGCAGAAGACTCTAAATATGTTTTGAATTTATTTCCCAACCTTCCCACAAATGTCTTACCTACAAGTCCATAATAGTTACTACTTCTTGCTTACGAGGTCAAATCAACATAATGTCATCAATGTAATGGTATCTTTGTAGAAGGGAAAGGTGGTCAAGATCCTTGAGGACTAAATTATGAAATAGGGCTGGAAAGTTGATATGTCCCTGAGACAGTGAAAGTGTATTAATGGCCTTGCCAGCTGAAAGCAAACTGTTTCTGATGGGCCTTTTGCACGGGGATGAAGAAAAAGACAATTGCCAGATCAATAGCTACATACCAGGTACCAGGAGATATGTTAATTTGCTCGAGCTATAAAACCACATCTGGTTCAGCAGCTGCCACTGAAGTTACTACCTGGTTAAGTTTACAATAATCCACTGTCTTTCTCCAGAATCCATCTGTCTTCTGCACAGGCCAAATAGGAGAGTTGAATGGCAGTGTGGTGGGAATCACCACCCCTGCATCTTACAATTCCTTGATGGTGGTACTAATCTCTACACTCCTTTCAAGGATATGGTATTGCTCTTGATTTACTATTTTCTTAAGTAGAGGCAGATTTAATGGCTTCCACTTGGCCATTCCCATCATAATAGCCCTCACTCTATAGGGGATTCTGCCAGCTGCTAAGTATGTCTATTCTAATTATGCATTCTGGAACTGGTGAAATAACCACAGCATGGGTTTGGGGACCCACTGTACCCAGTGTAAGATGAACCTGAGCTAAAACTTCATCGATCACCTGACCTCTGTAAGCCCCTACTCTCACTGGAGAGCCACAGTGATATTTTGGGTTCCCTGGAATCAGTGTAGGTTCAGAGCCAATGTCCAATTGTCCCCCAAAGATCTGATTATTTCCTTTCCCCCAATGTGCAGTTACCCTGATAAAAGTTTGTAAGTCCCTTTGGGGAAGGCTGGGAGAAAGATTGACAGCATACATTTTTGGAAGAACTAGAGTTCTTCCTCGGAGGGATTCCACCTCCCCTTCATTCAAGGGATTTTGGGTCTGTAAATTGGCTCAAATCTGGGAATTGATTGAGGGGCTATGACTCTGTTTTTATGATTTGAGTTAGGCTTTTGTTCACTTGACCTAAAACTTTTCTGCTATACAGATCAAGGAAGACTTCAGTAAGCTTTCCATTTTACATCCAGGAACACCAGGATTAAATGGCCAACACCATAGATCTATATGAGTAGACTATTCTGATTACTGCTTCAATTCTACTATCTATTATGGTGGTTATGCCCACCTTGCATCTGGCAGTTGAGTGCCACCACTTGGATCTAATTACTCCCATTGTGTTTAGATTTTCCAGTTGAATGGCTGCAGTTGCCACTGTAAGGTCCAGCCTCCAGAAAAGAGCAATCATGAAACTCTTCATGGATGCTGGGGCTCCCTTCACAAACTTATTTCTCAAAGTATTGGTGAAAGTTATGTCTTCTTGATCTTCCCACTGTGGGTGAGTAGGTCTTAAGTGACAAATTCATTTCTTAACATTCCAATCTCCCTAATCCTTTGAATCTCTTCTTCTACATTAAACCAAGGGAAGCTGGACACTTCCAGTTCACTCATGGCGGGCCCATCTTTTGATTCAGGTTTCAGCCAACCAACCAAACTGTTAGAGCCTCCCTGCCTACAACATTTTTTCTGAGATGAGGTCTTGCTGTGTTACACAGACTAGAGTGCAGAGGCATGATCATAGCTCACTGTAATCTCAAACTCCTGGTCCCAAGCAATCCTCAGTCTCCCAAAGTGCTGGGATTATAGGTGTGAGTCACTATGCCTGTGAGTCATTTTTAACTTCCTGAGCTCCAACATTAAATGTATAATCTCTGCATAGTGAGTTATATCAATAAATTCAGCCTGATCTAACTTACTTTCTTCTACCACTATCCCACCGCCTTAATAGCCATTCTTATTCATATTCTGCAAATTTCTGCTTGTATAAATTAGAAAACTCAAGTACTGTCATGTGTCACTTAATGATGGGGATATGTTTTGAGAAATGTGTCATTAGGTGATTTTGTCATAGAGTGTACTTACACAAACCTAGGTGATACAGCCTACTACATACCTAGACTATATGGTACAGCCTATTGCTCCTAGTGTGCAAACCTGCACAGCGTGTTACTGTACTGAATACTGTAGGCAATTGTAACACAATTTTAAGTATTTGTGTATCTAAACATAGAAAAAGTACAGTAAAAACATGGTATAAAAGATAAAAAATGGTACAGCTGTATAGGGCCCTTACCTGAGTAGAGCTTACAGGACTGGAAGTAGTTTTGGGTGAGTCAGTGAGAGACTGATGAGTGAATGTGAAGGCCTAGGATATTACCATACACTACTGTGGACTTGATAGACACTGTACACTTAGGCTACACTAAATTTATAAAAATATTTATTTCTTCAATAATAAATTAACCTTAGCTTACTGTAAATTTTTACTTTATAAACTTAATTTTTTTAACTTTTTGACTTTTCTGTAATACTTTATATTCTTATTCTATAAGTTCTTTTCCATTTTTAAATTTATTCTTTTACTTTTAAAGCTTTTTTGTTAAGAACTAAGACACAAACACACACACTATCCTAGGCCTACACAGGGTCAGGATTATCAGTATCACTGTCTTCCACCTCCACATCTTGTCCCACTGGAAGATCTTCAGGGGCAATAACACATGTGGAGTTGTTATTTCCTATGATAACAATGCCTTCTTCTGGAATACCTCCTGAAGGACCTGACCTGACTGAGGCTGTTTTATAGTTAACTTGTTTTTTTTTTCATAAGTAGAAGGAGTACACTCTAAAATGATGATAAAAAGTGTAGTATGATAAATACATAAACAAATAACATGGTTGTTCATTATTGTTATCAAGTATTACGTACTGTACACAAGTGTGTGTGCCATACTTTCATGCAACTGGCAGCAAAGTAGCTTTGCTTACACCAGCATCACCACAAACACGTGAGTACTGCATTGCTCTACAAAGTTAAGACATTAAGATGGCTATGTCAAGATGTTACTAGAGGGTAGGCGATAGCAATTTTTCAGCTCTGTTATAATCTTATTGGACTACTTTCACATCTGTGGTCCATCATTGACCAAAAAGTTGTTATGTAGGCATGAATGTAGTTGTTTTTAAGTGTAGAGCCCCTCCTCATGGTCCATACTTCATACCTCACCTTTAGGGGCCTGCTGGGACTTCAGTCTATTCATAGGTCCAGAAGTAAAGAGGGTGGTGAGGAAGTGTCCTCAGGATAATTAGCATTGTCTTGCATGGTGGCTGCCCCATGGGAGGCTATCGCCATTTCCTTAGGCAATACAGGATTAATCTCGGACAGAGGTTAAACCTCAGATGGAGGTGGAAAGGCCCTACTCTGGGTGGAAATGCTGCTGCCACGGGAAGTGAGGAAGCCACTTCCACTGGGGAAGGGGAGAAGGCTTCTATTGGCAAAGAAGAGTCATTTAGGGACTCAACGTCCCCATCTTCATCGGGTCTTCCCACTTTCTCATTCCAACTTAAAGGATTCGATTCTTTCCCAATCAATGCCCTCACTTTAACAGCAGATACCCTGCAAGGCTGGGAATTCAACTTGCATTGTAATTACACCAATCACAAAATGAGGTTCTGCATTTGATTTTCAGCAATTTCAGCCCTATGGCTCCAGGAGATAAGGCTCTCCTTCAGTGCATGCCTAGAAGCTTTTAGGTCATTCATGCAGTGCTTGAGCTTGGAATTCAAATCCTTAAGCTCATACTTTTCTTTCACCACTTTGTTCAGTGACATTAGGAGCAACCACCCAACATCATTATATTCCTTAGATTTCCAAACATGTTCAAAAGTATCATATACAGAGTCTCTAGCACCTTGCTTTTCGTAAATGCTTGATGAACAGTATCCAGTGCAGATATTCTTTTTATCTCCAAAACAGTTTACTCCATGGATTATCTCTACTTAATTTACTACTGGAAATAGTCATATGTGTCTTTAAATCTAATCAGATTGGAGAGCCAGTTCCAGAAACCCGAGAACCAATTCAGAAAACTCATCCTTAAAATTGTGTTTCTCTAGAACCACTCTTAGTACCCAAATCTGTAATTTATGGAGGCTGAGAAATCCTATGATCTGCCACCTGCCATCTGCCATCTGCAAGCTGGAGAACAAGGAAGGCCAGTGGTGTAACCTAACTCAGTCTGAGCCAAAAGGCCTGAGAATTGGGGATGGGGTCGGGGGTCATGGTGTAAGTCTCCGTCTCAGTCTGAAAGCCTGAGAATCAGGAGCGCTGATCACTGAGGGCAGGAGAAGATGGATATCTTAGCTCAAGCAGAGAAAGTAAATTTGCACTTCCTTTGGTTTTTTTTCTATTTGAGCCCTCAACAGATTGAGTGTTGTCCACTCGCATTAGCAAGAACAATACTCTTTACTCAGTCTACCAATTCACATGCTAAGTTCTTCCAGAAACATGCTCATGGACACACGTAGAAATAAAAATTTTACCAACTATTTGGGCATCCCTTAGCCCAGTCAAGTTGACACATAAAATTAATTATATCATGGTGTCTCTAAAGAGAAACACACTATTTTTAACATCATAAATTGATGGGACTATGGAATGTGACCAGAGGCTTACAGGAACCTAACCCTGTATTTCCCCTGAGTGCAATGCCTCAGTATTTGCTAATTCAGGTGACTTTACAAAACAAAATGAAAATTGACTGTATTTTGTCACTCTTGCTAAAATTAATTGTTTTATGAGACAACCAGATTGCAATCAGTCAGACTTGGTTCCAAAACCCTGCTTTGCTTCTTATTAGTTTGTGACACCTTCAGTGGTCACTTGCCCTGGATAGGCATGAGTTTTCTTCTCAGTAGGATGAGAATGATGCACTTGGGGTTCCCTTCTCCTTTGTCTTGAGGTGAGCAGCCTGTTGCTTTCTCGGAGAAGTGGGCTCTCTTGTGGAAGGAAGCTCTAGATGACAGTTGCAGGTTCTTTCCTGTGGCTGGGACAGACTGACCTCTCTGTTAAGTCCTCTTCTGATCATGGTTGAAGTGGGCTCCCGCTAGGGCCTCTCGTTGGCGGTGCTTGTCATTGCACATCACAGTGGAATCCATCCCCTCCCTTTTCTACTGCTTCCTCCTTTCACGTGCTGTCCTCGGATCTGGAGTTCTCAGTCCGTAGGAGCCCATCAGATAGACCTACCGTACTGGTAGCATCCTGGTCTCTTCTACAGATACACAATAAAGCCTAGTGGGGAACATCTAAATGACCCAATAAAAAGCCGGAAGACGAAGGAGTCTTCACTATCATGTACAGAGTGCCCACAAAGAGTTGGGTATTATATTATGTACTTTAATAAATTGCCCTATGTCCCACAAAAACTTTTCTAGTTAGATATTATTATGTCCATTTAAAATCAGATGTGGAAACTGAAGCTAAGAGAGTTAAGACATTTGTCTGTTACACTCAGTAACAAGTAAGTAGCATTGTGAAGAATTCAAACTCAAGTTTTTCTCACTCCAAATCCCATCATTTTCACTCCTCCGTGGCGTCTCCAATAAAGTCTGCTTTTGGGGGTGAGGATGGGGGGATCACTATTGAAGTCACATGATCTTTGACTTCCTGGGGAACTTTGAGAGGGAAAGCAGATCAAATTGTATAATGGAAACTCCAAGGAGGTCAGTAATTTCTCAGGAACCGTGGATCTCAGTGCCCCATCTGCAGACCCTGGTGTAGAAGCAATAGCGGCCCTCCAAATCAGTCGTTTCCCCAGGGGCACCCATGGCCTGTAGCTGCTGTTTGTGGAAGGTCATCCTCTTAGGCTTGCTTGCTTTCTGCTGCTTTCGAGCACCCTTTTTCAGAACAGGAGCTCAGTTGCAACACTCTCTTTTGCTTGGCTCCAGGACAACTTTTCCACTGTCACCGCCCTGTAGCCTCAGCTGGCACAGAAATTCCAAAATAAATGAACGTGTTGTAAATCGGGAGAAAATATTGTGTCCTTGTGGTGTTGATGTTGATTGCAGCTCAGCGCTCAGGCAGCGATGACCACAGCTCAGGCTGCATATTTCTTTACCCAAACACGCAGGGAGGCTGCCGAGGCCAGGAGGTCTGCAGACGCCTCCATTCAGTACGCACTTCAGCTTCTTAAAGGTGTGTCAGGCTGACAAAGTGCTGTTGATCTGCAGTCACCAGCCAGGTCAGGGGCCCAGCCTGTCAAAGCCAGGCAGAGACAAGACGCACCAGTCTTCCCACCGCGGTGTTTGGGAACAGAGGCCTGCCGATAACACCTTGGCAGGAGGTACCCCCTGGAGCAGCGCGGTGCTGGCTTTGGGAGTGGCCCTCAGGCCTGGGATTGATTGGGGCTGGCACGGCACAGCCTGTAGCTGACTGAGGCCCTGTGGTGAGAGGTTTCTTGGACTGAGGGTAGGGTCTGGATTTGCATGTCAGAGTTTGGCTGCGGGCTCTGGGGGGGTCTTGAAAGTTGACCACCCAGCATCATTTTGGTAGGGAAATGAATAAAAGAGGAACAAAATCTTTGAAAAGGGATACGGGCAGGTGGAGGGAGAAACTGATTTGTCACAAGGATTATTTTGCACCCAGCACAAAGATTTGGACTGAATTTTTCAGGCAGCAATAGGGATTCCTGTGCAGGTTACTTTCCCAGAGTGTTTTGGATAAGACATCTGTTATTTTTTTCTCTCCAGCAACCCCCATCGACTGTTTTAAGACATTGCTCCTCCTACCGCCCAATCACGTGACTCGGTGGTACAGCCAATCAGAGTCTCTCATGCTCCTGGATGTGAGAACGGGACGTGGACTTGATCTGCCAATCACAGGACTGCATTCTTCTGGCAGGAATAGACATTTGACCCCAGCTGGATCCATCAGGATTCTTTCCTCGTACTTTTTTTTCTTTCTCCTTGAGATTTTGGATTTGGAGGAGGAGGTGGCTTGCCTTTTAGGCTGGAGAGGTAAAACGTATGAATTGGAGATGGCAGGTGGCCATCTTCTTTACAATTTGGGGACGAACCATTTTCGAATAGGAGAGAATGAAGGCCACACACAGAGAGCGCGTCAGTATCAAGCCTTGGGGAAGAGGGTCGGAGAGGGTCTTCAGGATTATGCTTGAATCTCTGGATGTAAGCATGCTTAAAGCCAGATTCATCCTTGGATTTTCTGGTTAAATGGGTTAATATAGTCTTCTGTCCTTTTTTAAAAAATCTCAACTAGTTTGAAAGTTCCAATACTAAAGTAGTAGCTTGTGGCTCAGCCTTGGGCAAATCAAAAGTGTGTTTCTGAGGGGGAGAAGACTGGAGTTGGGAAAGGCATTATGGACTGTTATTTTATGAAAACCATGAATGACAGTGGTCTGAGGTCCCACTTCTATTCCTTCCCATTCATTTAACATGCGTGTATGCACTAAATGCCCACTGTGTGCCAAGTCTGTGCCCGGGCTGGGGCTCTTAAAATGAATAAGGTGAAATCTCTGCCCTCAGGTAGTTCATAGTCCAGTTGGAAAAACAAACAGGCAATGATAATACATTGTGAGGTAATACAGCGCTAGGATTGGACTACAATGCTTGGATGGAAGACTGGTCCCCTGTGAACACGGAAGAAGCCAGCTAATCCAGGGCAGAAGGGGGATCAGAGACTACCAGAGGAGGCACACCTAAACTGAATCCTAAGGGGCAAAGCTTCCTGGAGGTGGCAGTGCAGATGTAGCTGGATGTTCAGGAATAGCTCCACCCCAAGCGCCTTCAAATGAGTTATCATTTCTGAGCATAATGTGGGGCGGTAGAGAAGAGCTGATGTCCTGAGTTGTACAAAGTAAGTTACAACAAATTTAGTCCCTTTTGAAGTGAAAAATCTCCAACAGACTGATTTAGTAAAGGGAGAAAAGACAAATGAACATACAGCCATAGAATTATATTTATTAAATATATATCGTGTTTTTTTGGTACTATCTCTGGTGAGTTCTGAAATGGTTGAATGGCCAAGTCCCAGACAGCAAGAACCACAGGTCATTAGGGGTAAAGGTTGGGAGCCATATGCTTATATGAGAGTGGAAATAACCATCGAATGCTTTTTAAAAGTAACTTTATTGCTTATTTAAAATGCTTATTGCTATTTTTTTTTAAATAAGAAGAAAACCCATGAATCACTCAAAATACTATCATGCAGACATTTCTACCACTAATATTTTGGTGAACTCCATCTAGGCATTTTTCTAAGGATATATTTACATAGGTTATGTATACATAGAGCTATATGGTGTGATTTTATAAAAATGGGATCATACTATATATACATTCTTATATAATTTGCTTTTTATAACTTGATGATATGTTGTGTTAAACTTTACAATCTAACAAAGAAATATAGAACTATGCTATAATTTTTCAGTGGTTATATAATATTCTATTGAATGAAAGTATTGTACATGAATGAATGCTATTGAACTATTGATGGACACTTAGGGGGTTCCCAAATTTTCACTAGGTTTTGATAGCAGTGCTGTGATAAGCCTCTCTGTAAATGCAGTGGGGTTCCTTAGAATATGCCACATTGGAGACCAGCACAGCATTTCTCAGACGCTCACTTTATCCTTGGAACATATCACTGATTCCTGATTGGTTTGCATCTAGGAATCATGTTATGGATCATGTATGTTTAAACACTAGCTTCCCACACAGCAGGACCAGATGCTTATTCTATGAGAGGCAGTTGGGAACTGAGACCAGTTTGAGAGATCAAGAGATTCATGTCTGCCATATCAAGCTTGCCCTGGACTCAGGCTCACTGAGTGGAAGTTTTTCAGAATCACGCACACTATTTAGATGATTTCTTTTCCTTTCTCTGTTGCAATCATACATTGTTGAATTTGTATTTGTTAAATGTTCATATAACATAATCTGCTTTATGTGCTGTATATCATTTTTCACTTGACCAGTTATCTGCTTGGGGTAACTTCCTAGAAGTGAGATTACTGGCCAAAAGTCTGAACAGTTTTCATGCTGATACATATTGCCCAATGGCCCTCCAGAAATATTGTACCAATTTAGTGATTCCCTTTCACCATGGGGAAACACATTTGTGGTCATGCTTGGCTAGGCAGTTTTTCAACTTTTCTTGATTGTGGGAATCCTGCATTGAAAAGGAATCCCTTTAGGCAGTATTAATGAGAATCACTTTAATTGGGTGGCCCCATGGACATTTGCATTCAAGGTCTAGGCAAAGGACAGAGTATCTTTGTGCAAAGGGCCCTGCAATAGAGGCTGAGGATGCAGAGATGAACCTCAGCTTATCCCTGGCCTCAACCTCTTATTCTAGGTGTGGGGCTGGAAGGGATTGGGGAGGAGACCAGCACAGAAACCATGGTAACACATGACTGGGTGGGCAGGCGCTGGGGGGCATGACTGATGACGGATCAGGAGCTATTGACACTCACAGGATGTTCAAATATTCCTTTCAGGAGATGATTGTTCTGGGCCCATCACAATCCACCTGCTCTGCTCCTTCTTCCTCCCTCACATTCTCTCGATCCACTCCTTTGTTGTCTGTCTGCTCTTTCCAAGAGTGGTTTTTAAATATTTTGATGGTGCCTTCTTTCACCAGTAAAGTGATTTTGATGAGGTGCCAACAATATGTGTATATTTATTTATGTATTTATAAATAAAACATACAAATAAAAGCTGCTGTGAAAATATATTATGCAATCATAAAATATATTCAAAAGCAGAACATTTGAAAGGATGAGATAAAAATGAAATAATGTTTTAAATGTCTCACTAACTGTACTAGCTAAATACACATCAGCAAATGTGCCTTTGGGGTAAGGTTAATTATAAATGAAGGTGGATATATAGCAACCCATTTTTTCAAATAGTCTTCTTAATATTTTGATTTTTATGGATAATTTTCTTATCATATTTGATAAAGTAGCTGACGGACAGCTCTCCAGAAGCAGGGATAGTAGAATTGTCATTTTTTATTTTCTTATTGTCACTGGTGTATGTGTTATTGGTATTGTCCTCCACCCATACTTTATTTGCAATTCTTTTAAAAGCCATTTGTCCATTCTGCAAAACTGAGTTTGGTTAAAATTAGGTAATATAAAACATTAATCTACTTAACAAGACACATCTAAACTTTAATACATATATAGAAGTGCTCTGAAATCAAGCAAACCAGGAAGGGTATCACTATCAGCCTTCTGTGTTGTGGGAACCTCACTCAATCCTAGCACACCTTGCACACTGTTTGTGCTATGTTACCCCTGACGTAAGCACCAAGGAAGATTGCAAGTGCCAATTTAGACATTAAATAGCATAAAGCTTAATTAATTTATTTTTAAGAGGCAATAAATGTGCATTGCAAGGCTAATATTTTCTTTCGGTCCTGGGGATGTTGTGTGCATTCTCTGGAATGTTAAAACTATCTCTGGAGACTATTTACTGATATCACAGTGAGGTAGATTAAATGTGACTGCAAATTCTTTGTTCCTCCTCCCACTGAGCAGTAGAATCTCATCACTTATCCCTTGAATCTCAGCTGAACTAAGTGATTTGCTTGGCAGAAAAAACAAGGGTGGAAGTCACAGTCCAGGATTTCAAAAGCAGGATCATACAAAGCCTTAAAGCTTTGGGCTGGACCTCTTGGGACACTCTCCCTGGGAGCCCTGAGCTATTGCATTAGAAGTTTAATTACCCTGGCTGATACTGCCATGCTTAGCCTAGACTTCTGGCAATCCCAGAGCAGGTATTAGAAGTGGAAGTGAAGCTGTCTTCTGCCCATCCACTGGTTGAATTCTTTGTTGACATCCTGTGGAACAGAATAACCAGCCAGCTGTGCCCTGCCCAAATTCCTGACCCATAAACGTGTGAAATATAATAAAATGGTGTTGTTTAAGACAGCACATTATGAGGCTGTTTGAAGCAATAGAGGACCTAAACCTATGGCTTCTCACTTTCAGCTAGTTGCATACATAGTCTTTATTGACTTTTAGTGAGTACTTCCTTCCTAGCTTCATTTTTATCTCTGAATATACTTCCTAGTGGTGTATATAGATTGTGATTGCCATCTCTGTGAGAAACTATCACTAGCAAAACTGCAGATCTTTTCAGACTCATGGGAAGATGTGACTATTCCTGTATCACCAATTCCTAAGGCTGGATCTGATCTGCAGCCCCTGCTCTGGATCCAGTTCTGTCTGGAGACTCTCAGTCCCAGAGCTTTCTCTCCTCCTTGGGGTGCTGTCCACGTGGGAAGGTTTGTCTGAGGTCCTCAGCTAGTGGGGTGGGACCTGTACCCACTCCATCTTTTCTTACCAGTCCCCAGTCTCCTGGGTCTTGCTTTTGCATTGATGGAATTCTCAGAACAGTTTCACTCAGAACTAGGCCTTCAATGCATCTCTGCCTGGCAGACGTGTTCCTGTCTCCTCCCCCCAGAGTGACTTCTTTGGCTCCCTAATACTTGACTGTTATCTGGTTTGAGCCAAGGAAGTTCAGTCAGGACCAAGTCTTTGGGCTGTTGGTCCTTCTTTGAGGGAGTGGCAACTTGCCCCTGATGTCATGAATCGGAGTCCTTGCCAACTCCTCCTTTCCCAGGTTCGCTTTCCTCCTTACTGCAAAGCCAGCCTGGCTGGACATGCTTTACTTTTTCTCTGAAATGAAAACTAGTTAAGACATCATATCAGTTATCTATGGCCACAATGATTCTGGTAACCAGATACCCCAAAACTGAGTGGCATAAAACAATAGATATTTCTTGTTGCTCATGAATCTAGAATTTGCTTTTTGGTTCTTGTGGTCTCAGCTGGGCTTACTCGTGTTCTGCCGTAAGCTGCAGGTCTAGTCGGTGGCTCTGCTGTTCTTGGTTGAGCTTTCTCAGATGTTTGGGGGTTGATTGGCTGTAGGCTGGTACAGGAAGCCTTGGCTGGAAAAATTGGACTGTTCTTATAATCCTCCAGCAGGCTACCCCAGTCATGTTGTGAGGCTATCACCATCTTATGGTGGAAGTGAAAACATTCAAGTGTTTTTTTTTTTTAATCTTCTGCTTTCCCACTGACCAAAGGCCAAGAATAGAGTCAGAGTGGGAGGGGGCTATAAAGTTACAGGGCAAAAGATAGCCAGAGGGAGGCCATTAGTTGACCATTAATGCAATCAACTTATCAATAATACCAACATTCTCTACTGCCAAACAGTTGCTAAAATCTGAGCTGGAACAACAGAAAGGCAGTCACTTGGTGGGAGCTGTAGTCATGAGGGAATGTGATTATTGGCAGACACACAGTGCTCAAGCAGAGAAGCAATGAAGAAATATCCTGCTCACATTCTCCCTTTTATTGACCAAACCCAACCTAAAGCCAGCCAGTGAAAGAGCCCAGGAGACAGAGGCCATAAAGGTCAGCCTCCCTGGTCACAGAGCAGGACAGGGGAGGGGAGCAAGTGAATTTGGGTGCATGTGTCAAGCAGATCATCCCAACTTTAGCCACATCACTGAGACAGAACTAAAAAACCTTCCTCATAACTAAGCTCAGGAACTTCGAGGTGGGCTTGTTCCAAACAAAGCAACACTCAGCCCCCTCCCACCCTCTCTCAATCCTTTCCTCCTTGCATTGGATAGGTTCTCTGAGATGCAGGTGACAAGACAGGTTTAGATTTATTGGGAGAAGTGACTATGAGGAGAAAAAGGGAAGGAAGCCAGAGGAGGTTTGGAGAGCCATTAGACCACGATGCAGGCCTGCCATCTGTAAAGGGAGAGAAAGGAAGGTTGGGCAGGTAGAGTCTCAGACTGCAGTGCAGTTCTAAAGACGTTTCAGCTAGGTCAATGGGAAGTCCTTGAACTGAAGTCCCCATCAGAGGAGTCCCGTGTTTTGCAGCAACTGTATGCCTTAGTATCCCCACCATGCTTACCCTTGAGCTGAGAGCAGCCGTGAGATGCGTGGTCTCTGCACACACAGTGCTGCATTCAGAGAGTGGCAGCTGGAGCCATCAGTCAATTATGCACCTGGCAGCAGGAGATCTGAGTTGCACATTTTCATGGCTTGTTCCCTCCTTTCCTCCCTCCTTTTCTTCTTTCAATTAATACTTTTGGAGTGCTGTTTAGGTTCCAGGCTTGGTGCCAGGTACTGGTGTTAAACAACAAATAAGACAAACATGATCTCCACCCTTACGGAGCTTGCATGCATTCTTTTTTATGGTTTTTTGTAGTGTTCTGTTGAATGATCTCAACTGAAAGCACTTTTGAGTGGAGGGAGGGACACCTACCTAGTGCTTTGCCTTCTCTCCCACCTCTTCACCCCACAGAGACTAACTAGTCAATTGCCTGACGCATCACTAAGATGACCATATTTTGTAAGCCCAAACCAAGGCCATTCTTATTTGTGAATTTATTGACAGCAAAAGTCATAAAAAAGTGTGAAAGTTAAATCACATTTCTTTACACTTTTAATCAGTTTCCTTCAAGAATTAGGGCAAATTCATAGAATTGAACTGATCCCAGGAAATCCAGGGTTCATGTCAAATATAGCAAACAGGTTGACTTAGACAGACTTGCTTGAGTGCAAAAACAGAGATTCATCTAAGTTATTCATAGCCTTGTCATAAGTTTACATGTGCATGGGAGCTCAGGAAAGCTACTCAGCTGGCCTTGGAAGAGCAAGAACTCCAGCAGAACCTGGGCCACACAGAGAATGGAAGTGGAATTGTAAGGTCATCTGGAATCCTGGGTGGTGCCAGGAATGCTGGCCCCAGGAGTGCATGGATCTTGACTCTGGTGTTCCACCGTTTTCATGAGTCATCTCTTCTCCGTGGCTTATTCTTCTCTTCCTACTGACTGATTTCCTCAACCTCTGTCCTGTATATTCTCTTGACCTCATCGTTGCTGGCCCTCATAGCTTCACCTTGTTCATGATGCGTCATGATCCCTCTCGTTTCTCTCTATCTCATGATCTTTATCCATCTGTTGTGAGATGCTTTGCCGTCCTGGTATTTCTCAGTTCAAATTCTAGAGGGAAAAAATCTGATTGGATCAAGTCTTCTTTTATGACAGTCCACCTAATTGGTGCTGGATTGAGGAATCTAGTTCTGAAGTCCAATTGTGGTTCAATTATTAATAGCTGGGACGGTTGGGGTAGAACTCATATAATCCACACGGGTGCCCAAGGCTTTCCTTTATCCTGGGCAATCAATGTGCTGGTTTCCCTTAGGAGAGAGTCATGATTTTGTGAATCTGGGTGCATGTGTCAAGCAGGTCATTCCAACTTTAGCCATACCATTGGGACAGAACTAAAAAACCTTCGTCATAATTCTGAGCTCAGGAACCAATGTCGAAAATATAGCATTTAAAACTCTTATTGGGTTCTGCACCATAGTCATAGTGAATGAAATAAGGGGGTTATACACTTGCTATATCCTGAGGCTTTTCATATAAACGATTCCACTCTTCCTATTTACTAGACTGAGGATGGGGAGGTCAATGTTAAGGGAGAATTTATCAAGTCCACACTGTAGCAGGAGCTATGCTAGATGTTCTGCATTCATTATTTCACTTGATGGTGATAATAACCTTATGAAGTAAGCGCTGTCCACATTTTATAGATGACAAAACTGAGACCCAGAGAGGTTAAGTGACTTGCCAGAGGTCATACAACTAGCAAGTGGCTGGCCCAGGATTCAAACCTCTGTTTTTGACTCCATGTCTATACTCTTCTTCCAGAACCCACTCCCCATACACTTTAAGAGAGCCACTTATACACGGCTCATATAGAACTCAAAACACTCCCTTCTCTGCCCCCTTTGGCCTGACAAACAGGTTTCCTCAGGATCCAGGAAACTCTGTCCTTTACTTATTTCAGAATCCCAGTGACCATCTAGTTCCTGAGGATGGTGACTGTGTGCTGTCTGCTCCCATCTTCACATTGTGTTGGCCCTCTACCATATACCTTCCTCTGAGGTGGTAAAAATCATTTTGCATTACAGAGTGTAGAAGGCCTGAGTTCAAGTCTTGGCTCTGCTACTAATGAGCTGGGTGACCTTGAGTCTGTTTTTCTGATGACAAATGAGAAGGATTTTTAAGCTTCTTTGAGTCTCTTTAGGTCATGCCCCAGATAAAGCATGGGTTTTCTCAGCTTATCTCCATGTCTGAAAGACCACTGGCTTTGGCTCACGGCCCCAAACCTCTGAAGACTCAGTCCTTCAGGCTAGATCAAGGCTCTTTCACAGCCTACTGCTGCCTGGAGCCACCATATGCAGTTTTTGGGAAATTGGAGGAGCCTAGGTTGCCCTAAAAGGGCTTGAATTTTGAGTAAATGCTACTTTCCATTGGATTTAGGGCCTTTCACATGGGAGGCATGTGAAATATAGCTGAGTAGGAGAGAATAATTCTCCATAGTTTAAATTCATTTTCTCTGGCTGTTTTCTAAGATCATGCATGCTTTTGATTTGCCGAAGTCCCATGGGTTCACATGAGTCATCCTAGCCTGCCCGAAGTCCCAGTCGACAGATGCAGAAGTCCACCCAGTGGGGAGTTGTTGCTTTCTCTATCATTCATATTGAGTGCTAAGGCACATTTGCTGGCACCAGGCTTACAATAGTGAGCAAAACAAATAGGACCCCTTCTTTTGGACTGCTCATGATTTGGAGGAGAAGATAGTCAATAAACAAGTGTTAAATATGTGATTCTAACTTCTTAAGCAATTCTTCTTTACATATCCCGTGGGGAGTAAATCAAATGGTGCTAGTATATTTTTAAAAAAACTGCTTCTTAGTATTATGCATTACAAATAAGATCTCATTGTGAATGAGATCCAAGTATCCCAAGGGTTTCCCTTATCCTGGGGCAATCAGTGTGCCGGTTTCCCTTAGGAGATCACAGTGAGACCAAGTAAATCACAATCCAATCACAGGAGCTGATGCTATGCTAAAGCTGACATACCCCGGGAATCTCCTAAGAAGCAGCAGGACATGGTCAAATTTGCTTGGTTCTGTAGTCAGTCAGGCCTGTGCTTAAATTCCCATTCCTCCACTTACTAGCTGGGTAGCCATGGGCAAGATACTTAATCTCTCTTAGCATGGATACATCATTTATCAAATAATCCAGATGATGGTGTTGCTTTACGTGAGATAACAAGTAGGTGTCCATTAAATATCCATTTTCAAGCTTTTCCCTAAGACTAAATTAGTGAGTGACAAAATAGATTTTGAACCAAACAGTTTAAGAAGGAAACGGTTATGTAGACATTTTTGAACTAAGCCTATTGCTCCATGTAATTACTAGATAATTTTTGCATTTATTCTAATTACTCATTAAATGTTTAATTAATTCTTTCTTTGTGCCAAAGCTACTAGTTCTGCTAGGTTATGGGGATACAGTGGTAAGTAGGACACACTCTTTGCTTCTGTGGAGCTGTTTTTAAATTTTTTGTTGCCTTTGATTACTTCCTTTTTTTCTTTCTCTCTCTCTTTTCTTCCTTCCTTCCTTCCCTCCTTCTTTCTTTCTTTCTTTCTTTCTTTCTTTCTTTCTTTCTTTCTTTCTTTCTTTCTTTCTTTCTTTCTTTCTCTCCTTCCTTCTTCTTTCTTTCTCCCTTTTATCTCCCTTCCTTTCTTTTTTCCACCAGTGGATTTTTCATGTGGAATCATGTTTTAGAAAGCATGATTAAAACGATGTCCTTTGTTTCTC
>CAUYSK010069089.1:0-25473 GCA_963575035.1 Avahi laniger | reverse complement strand
ACAGAAGGTGTCCCAGGGGAAACTGTAGTGTAAGAGAAACTAAAATCATGTGAGAGACAGTGACATACAGAGGAAGGATCAACAGATTCAGTAACAGGTAGACATGGGTTTGATTCTCAGCTCTATTGCTTATAAAAGGTTAACCTTGAGCAAGTAAATGAGGCCTTATTGATCTTTCCAAAGTCTGTATACCCAACCATGAGGTCCCATAGTCTTCCATGGTCATGACAGTATTAGTTAGCATAGTCTAAGTGGCTGTAACTAATAAACCCAAAATTATAAATGCTGCATAACAAGAACTTGATTTATTTTTATTTAACAGCTCAGGGAAGATTTCAGTCCCTGAAGATCTAGTCACAGTTCAGAGTCAATAGAGGTTTTGCTATCTTCACCAAGTGGCTTCCAACATCCCCCTGTGCATTGAACCTTCAGTCAATTGGAATTGGTAAATCTAATGCAAGAGTACCATGCAAATTTTTCTCTTTCGATCTTCTCACAGACCATACTATAAAATGGCAGAAGTAATTTCTCTTCACATTGTCACTGAAAGGAGCTTAGTTGCGTGGCTACACACAATTGCAAAAGAAACTGGGGAATACAACTATAGCTGTGTGCCCAAGGAAAAGGATACGCAACAGATTTCATTAGACAGCTAGTGATCTCTGCCAAAAGAGGCCCATGTCACATACTGAAGTTAAAAAGACTGGATCCAGGCCTTCAACAACTGACAATCTGGAGGAAAAGTCACTTAATATGCATTATATGCTATAATAAAATAATGATATTTATTTATTTATTCATTGTATTCCTTGTGCTGGGCTTAGTGATCACTGTAAATGGCATTTCTCAATTCCCTTTATAGTCATTGGTGGTCATATATGAGATCCAGTCAAGAATCTGAGCATAACCATTTGTGTCATTTCAGGGACAGTGGTTTTAAGAAGCTGGTGGGACTTTTCTACTCTTTCACCCTCTCTGCCTACTGAATGCAGAGGACCCCAAGACCTTAGGCAAGCAGAGCTGCAGAATGGAGGGACCAGGGTCCCTGAGGTGCCACAGACAGAAAAGTGATCTGCTAAACTGAAAAACAGCAATTTCAAATTGTGTAAAAGAGAGATAAATTTCTATTATGTAAATCACTTGTGTGTTTTACTTTATTTTATTTAATAGTTTTACTGGAAATAATACAGTGTTAAATCAAAGTAAAAATACAGCAGAAATAATAGATCAACTATTGTTAATACTGTCTTTAGTTTCTTTTGCATTATAGCTTGCATGCCAGAGGTCCCAGCAAGACAGGGATGTGACTGAAACCTTACCTAGTAGCCCATCAAGAGACTGATCATTCTTACTCTTATGTCTTATATTCTATGCCCTCTACACGGTTTCAGGCTTAACCTAAAACAATCGCTTTGCTGTACAAAATCCCACCCTCATATCCCTGCTGTATTTATCCCCTCAGGATTTTAAAGCTTTCTGAAATAAGTTTGTTTTTTGCCTTTTATATATATTTTTTATTAAAAATTTCTTCTATGGCCAGATACTGCACTAGGATTAGGAACACAACTATGAGCAAAGAAACAAAGCTGGTTTTCCTTCTCACAAATCTTATATCTAATTGACAAATATGAAGATTTCTAAAAAAGTCATGCATCCAATTATTTAGATACGGGAGCCAAAGTGGACATTGCTGTGTCTCACATGTCTTTACTTCCATATGGTCATAAATCATTGCTGTGATTCCACAATTCATCCCTTTTCAAAGCCAGTTAAAAAATAATGATAAAATTATCTTGTTTGGCATATTAAATAACACTAATTTTAAGAAAACACATCACAACTTTCTGCAAATGACTTTCTGCAAATTAATAAGTCATAAAATTTGAATATCAGATTTAAAAATTTACTTGGCTGACATATTTTGTCAAGGGTAGCTGCGATGTAATTATTTATTTTGTTTCATCATTCATTATAATGGGAGTTTTCAACCATGGGGTGAATTCTAAATAATAACAGTCAGCAGTAACGAGTAATTTGGTATGCATGTGAAATGTGTCCTTCCTTCTTGATAAATCAGGCACTTATTATAATAGTGTTTCTCCAGGCTTGTAAACCTAGAGGTAAAGCTAAGAGCTTAAGTTGAGAACAATGTAAAGGTTCTTCTTTAATTTATTCCCTTGCTGGAATTCTATCTCAGCAAAGCCTATACCTCTAGTTCAAAAGTTTGATGCTGCTTTAGAATGTTTTTCCATTTTGAGTAATTTTTTGTTGATGGTTTAGCCCTGTAAATATTCTCCATTATGTGTTGATTCTTGCGTCTCTGTCTTCACAGTGATAACCAACAGGAAATGTCTCCACCCCAAAACTCCCCACCCTTCAACACCAGTGTCCCTGTGATTCTCAGGTGTTTTCCTCCTCCACCTCACCTCTATGTGCTGTCAGAAAATTCGGCACATGTCATGAGAACGTCCATCATTTTAAAATGTAGAAGTAGAGGAGGTTCTCACAAACATGAGACTAAAAGGTATGACAAGTATAGCTTTAATTATTTGTTCTACGCATTTTAATCCCTTCTCCTCTATCTAGGCCCTTTCAATGCCTCCTCATCCATAAGTTGCTCTGATGAGAATTAATTCCATCTTTTCCAAAAGTCTCAGAGTCATTAATATGCCTATTTAATTAGCACAACCTTTATTTTGTATTTATGTATGATTTTACTAAGAGGAAAAACTTTTGGAGTGACACAAAAATCAAAACATGAAGATATAAAACTTCTCTGTCATTTCAGTATTTTTGTTTTGGTTGGTATTCATTGGTAAAGAGTTGTTGTTTCCTTTTGGGGATGTCCTTTCTCTCTGATTTTTCATACTACTGGAGTTCTTTCACTGATTCCTTCTCATCTGGCCTCTTGATTGAGTCCTGGAGGTACTGGCTTGTGAGCCTTTTCCTGGGTCCCCAAAGATCAATCCCTGATCATGCCAGGAAGAGGAATGCTTGTCCCAAGTTGCCTATGCTGTATTCAAACAGTTTTGATGATCCTCTCTGGTTGCCTCTGTCCTTCTGTCTTCACTTTTTCCCAGCAGTATGAATTGAGTTGGGTCTTCCAGCTTAATCTCCAAGATGGCAGGTGGTACTTGTGAGTAGAAATTCAGCCTTGCCCTGTTTGCTTGAGTTAGAAGTTACTACGATGAGCTACAGAGTTGTTATCCTTGTCATCGGTTGATGTTTGTGCGACAGAAGCAGCTGCCAAGATATTCTTTTGTGCTTGTGGTAGGCTCTAGTCCCTCAGGTTGAGTATCCAAGTGCCTCAAGCTTTAGGAGGGGCCCTATAGGTCCCATGGTGTTGCTTGGTCTCTACCACCACTGAGATGTTGGTAGGATGGAAGCAGTTTGCTGGCTTGGTTGCAGGAGACTATAAAACTTTGTAAAGCCCCAATGGGGTTCAGAAGTTGCTTTCTGGCCACTAGCAGGAGCTACCGGTAGTAGAGTCAGGACATACTCTCCAAACCAGGAGATTGCTCATGGTGGAGGGGCCTACAGGCTTGAGTGCTAGGGCTCCAGGCTGGGAGCCTTACCCAGTAGCACTGTTTTTCTGGAAGGAAGGGTGGACACTTTCCCAAATTACTGATCCTTGGACCCCCACAGCACACTCCATCAGTTCAGTCCATGTGTGCTCCCTCATCACTGGAGTCCAGCTCTCAAACCTCCCCCTGGTGTGCCTGTCTAACCCACGAGTTTGCATCTCTGCAACATGCTGGCAGGAAGGCTGTTTCCTAGATTGTGCACCCCTGTTCCACTACAAGTCTTCAAAGGAAGACGTGTGAGTTACTTTGTGGGGACCTCAGCCAGGAGATGGCGCCTACCAGAGAAAAGCGACCACTTATGAACTTCTTGGAGTAAACTGCTCTCCCTGTTATAATGAGTCAGGGGAGGGATCACAGCACTGGTCAGCTGACGTGCCTGCGTGTCAGGCATGCGGTTGCTGTGGAGCCAAGGGCTAGGCTATCCCTCTCCAAATGTCACACCCTTATCCAATATGGTGGTTCTGGGAGGCGGTGGTATGGACACACTCCAGATCCCCTTTCTTCAGCATCCCACCACAGTCTACTGTCAGTTATGTGTGCACAGTCTTCTTTTCCACCCTAGTTCAGCTTGTAGACTTCTCCCCTGCATTCCCCTGCACCCATCTTGTGTCCAGGGGCACCAGGACCAGCTTGCTTATCTGTGCCACTGGCATGAGACCCCGTAAAAATGCTGGTGGGCAAGGAGTTCCTAAATTGTGCACCTCTGTTCTGCTACAAGTCCTCAGGGAAAGAGGACTCACTCTCTGTGGAAACTTCAGCCTGGGATGCATGCCCACTGGAGAGAAGCTGCTGTTTGTGAACTTCTTGGCTTAAACTACTCTCACAGGTGTAATGGGTGGGGGGGGACCATGGTTCCTGGTTAGTCTGAGCTCAAACTGCTAGGGGAGGTGCAGGGGAGGCAGTGTCTGGATGGAAGAAAGTTGGACTCTGGCCTCTGATGACACTCTCCCGGGAGGAGCCTCTCTTGGACTGCCCAAACTTCTGGGGCTCATTAATTCACCCCATTATTCCTTACTTGTCTCTGTGCCTGGGCTTGTGGAGGGTGGAAAAGTCTTCCATAAACCTTGTGGCCCACTGTTCACCAAAGGTGTGTAGGAAGGGGATGGGAACACCCCCTTACCCTTTTAGTGGGCCCTAAGCCTCTCTGGATTTGATCCTCACCAATATCTTTTCCTTTTTATTTCTTCCTACTCAGTTTCACTGTTTTTCTCTGTGGAGTCCCCAGCTGTCTTTGCTGTCTCTCGCTGTGATCTACACCTTAGCTTTGACTCTTTTCCCCACTCCACAATCCTACATCCTACCTTCCTGCTGGTAGGGTCCCATAAGAGATGTCTCTAGTTGGCCATCTTGGCTCCTCCCCACTTAATATTTATTAATTCAGTTAATTCTCTCAAATATTCTGTAGACGAATGACATTTCAGTCTCATTTTATGGATGAATATGTTAATGTAAGGAGAAGTTAGCTTTATCAAGGCCACAATGCTAATTAATTAGGAATGGAATTTGAATCCGCAATTTTATTGCAGCTAAGTCAAATATATCTCCTTCCCTTGCATTTGTTAGCAAAGACAAAACAAAATACATAATGACAATGTAAACCTAATCATCATTACTTTATTGCTGAGACCAAAACTGGGCATGGATTCAAACATACAGGAAATTGTGAGGGCTGGTCAGTCTCCCTTTGTAGCATGTTGAAACCTTTGATCTAAGTACTCCTATAACTTCCTCTCTATTCCTGTTCTCTTTTATGGGTCCTTCCATTATGAGTCTTTACCTAAATATCTCCAAACTTAAATAAAAAATAACACAATTTCATTTGTACATTCTGTTCCACCAAATAGAAAGGGACATCTTCACTCTGTGAGTTCATTTCCTTATTTTCATTTATTCTTCAAACCTGCCTACTCTGACTTTTGTTTCACTCCACTGAAATAACTCCTGATGTGGCAAAAAATGTGACAATGGTTCCATGTCACCAGATTCACTGAGTACACATCAAACTTCATCTTACTTCTCAGTAGTATTCGACATCTTTAATCACTGTTCCTCTTTTAATATACTTTATTTCCTTAGCCCTTGTCACATAACCAATATACCTAAAATCTATTTTTAATATTTATCCATATGGCCAAATACACATCTAGTTTGTTGTTTCAAACTGTATCATAATATTCCATAGTAGGTATACACTACATTTTACATCTTATAACCCCTGGTCATAAACAGGTAGGTAGTCGCAAAATTTTTCACATAAAAAGCAATGATGAACTTATAAATGTATTCTAATGGGTGAGGGAAGATTTCTCAAGAATATATATGCAGAAGTGGAATTTCTGATTTATTAAGCATACGCAGAATTAATTTCACTAGAGAGTATTAGATTGATAGCCAGAAAGTCTGTGTGTGCTAATTTCAAGAAAATTTCTTACATAACGAGTGCGGTGTGCACCATCTGGGGGATGGACACTTCTGGAGCTCTGACTTTGAGGGGTAGGAGGGACAAGGGCATCATTTGTAACCTAAACATCTATACTTCCATAATATGCTGAAATAAAAAAAAAAAAGAAAATTTCTATTTTCCCTTATCTTCGGCAACATATAATTTTATTCCACTCTCTACTTATTTGGCAGTATGAAGCATATAAAAGGTATTTTGCTTATGTATTAATATTCATTTTTTGAAATTATAGCGAAGTTTAACATATCATTATATTTTTATTAGTTATTTCATCTCATCCTTTTATAAATGCCTTAGTCATATCCCTTGTCTATTATTTCATGAACCTCTCTTTTTTGCTTTTTCTCTCTCCTGAACCATAACATCAATGCCAACAGTTTCAAAACTTATCTTTTTTTGGATGACCTTTAAATTTATATTGTTTTCACAACCTTTATTCTTAGTTCCAGAGCCAACTCTGTAGTTGACTACTTCACATAAGGTCTCTGTGGCATCACAAACCCAACATACCCAAGGCTAACTGAAGCTCTAACACTCCTTTTCTACACGAATCTGAGTCAGATGTCTTAGTGTTGTCTACAACAGCCTTCATGGTCTAGTTCCTGCCTAAGGCTCTTGCTTGATCTTATAAAACTCATTTAACAGTCTTCGTTTCTCCTTTCCATAGATAAAGCCCTTTCTTCATTCAGATACCAGTTCAAAATACTGCTTTCTCAGGGAATATTTCTTAGTGTTTTGAGTCAAATTTCTTTGTGATATCCTCTCAGAGTAATGTACAGATTTCTTGTGGGCCAATCATTCCTTTGTAATCATGTATCAATTTGAATAACTACATAATTAATATTCATCTTTCCCAATCCTATCTAAGAAGTCACATACCATGGTTTTTTGTGTTTCCAGGCATGTACAGTGGACAATTAATACACACATGCTGTGTAGATAAATATATTTTGATCTGAAAACCTGTATGTGTGTGTGTGTGTGTGTGTGCATGTGCGTGTGTGTGTCTGTGTTTGAGTATGAAAATGCATCTAAATTTTAGAACAAGATGTATAAAAAAATTAATATTTATAAGTAGGAAGATTATAGATGTTTTCTAAATTATCTAATGTTATTTTTTTCCTAAACTTGAATAATAAGATAGTTAAAATAAGTGGAACAAATTATTTCCAAAGAATCTGTTCTCAGAATCCATTTGTTGAAGCTTTCCTTTCTGCATTTGTATTTTCTCTGAAAACACAAATTCCTTGGCCTTCTTCTGTTGTTACTTCTTTAATTCATGGAAGGCAGTGAATCCACATTCTAATGGCTCTCACAGGAGCAGCATTAGATAAGCTAATTAGCCAGTTACATGTTACTTGCACTGACTAATTGCTTAAAATCAATTAGCCAATTGGAAAAAAAATCAATGTTTTTGTTGAGAGAGTCAAAAGGGGATGGTAGCAACCATCATGAAAACCCCCACAAAGGGACACTGGAATCATCATGAAATTGGATTACCATTATCTGGAAGAATAGAACCTCAGTATTGTGATTAGGTGAAAAGTAATTGCCAAATCTAGGAATCAATCTTCAGTTTGTGCATTATATTTTGCATGATATTGGCAAAATTACTTCAATTATTTGAGTCCTGTTGCTTTGACTAATAAAATATGTTATGACAATCAGATGTTGTTAAAAAATTCCATGGAGGATTTCAGATGCAAAGGAATGAGTCAATAATTTGGTTTTCATCATTCTTGATTTTAACATTCTTCTATGACTTGATGTTTCTTGACAAGCAAAGGACTGTTACATCTCTGTATACTCTTTTCACTTCAAACTGTAAGCACCCTGAGGAGTGAGATGATATTTTGATCACCTTTGTGCTTCTAAAAACTTAACAGAGTAACTGGCCCAAAGGGTAGGACCTCATTATAAGTCTATTCATTCCATGATTGATTAGAGATTATTTACTGAAAATGAGTAACAAAAAATTTAGTCTGATCATTTGGGATTTTTTTTTTTTCTGTGTTAGAGACTTCCTGGGCTGCTTAATAATCTCATTATGTATAGAGAGAAACATTACCGAGGATTCAGCTATTTAAGTTTCCCCAGGGCAACCAAAGATATATCAGCTTCTTACAAAACATATTTCAGCTTAAATCTAAAAGAAAATTGATTTGGGGTGTATTGGTGATTATGCACTAGAAAAATAAACATCCACCTCTGTCCTCTAATGTTGTATTAATAGAGAAAATAACAACAATAATAATGCCTAATATTTATTCCTAAATATTTTGTTATTTTTTGTAGTTACTGCAAATGGGATTGTTTATTTGATTTCTTTTTCAGGATAGTTGGCTATTGATATATAGAAACGATACTGAATTTTGTAAGTTGATTTTATATCCTGCAATTTTACTGAATTTGGTTTTTAGTTTTAATAGATTTTTGGTAGAATCTTTAGGGTTTTCTGTATATATTAATAAGATCACATCATCTGCACACAAGGACAATTGAACTTTCTTCTTTCCAATCTGAAAGCCTTTTATTTCTTTCTCTTACCTCATTGCTCTGGCTAGGACTTCCAGTAATATGTTGAATAGAAGTAGTGAAAGTGGTCATCTTTGCCTTCTTACAATCAACTTTTCACTGTTCAGTATAATATTAACTGTGAGTTTGTCATATATGGCCTTTAGTGTGTTGAACTGCATTCTTAGAATAACTAATTTGTTGAGAGTTTCTATTATGAATGAATGTTGAACTTCATTAGTTTTTAAAAAAATTATTGAGATCCTCATGTGGTACCTTTTTAGCCTGTAAATATGATAAGTTACATTCATTGGTGTTTGAATGTTTTACTACACTTGCATTGTTGGCTATATCTCACTGGATTACCTTGTGTTAATCTATTTATATTCCTAGACTGATTAATTTATATTTTTTAATGAATTTTGTGTCTATGTTCATGAGAGAAAGTGATATGTTTTTTTTTTTTTAATTTTAATGTCTTTCTTCCCCATCCCACCCCAGTTTTGGCATTAGAGTGATACTGGCAACATAAAATAATTTGAAAAATGGACCCTCATGCTCTGAGTTATGAAATAGTGCAGGTAGGATTGACATTGCTGCCGTCCTTGTGAATTAGTGACTTCCTGCATTTTATAGAAGATGTTGAAATGAATGTATTTCTGATTTGTATTTGAAATGTTAACATTAGTAAAAAATGTTTTCTCATTACAAGTCTAGTATTTCTCTGTTATACCAAGTCTCCTTTAATTATCTGTTAAGTTGTAACAGATACAATCTGCACGGGCAAGGGTCCCTGTCTCAAACCTTCTTGTACTTACTGATGACAGTCCTTGATTTTTTTGAGGAGAGCAATTTAGTTCTGTTCAGAGTCCCCACTTAACAGCACCTCAAACTCCGCATGGACCAATGAGTTCATTAACTCTTTCTTTAAAGTGCTGGTGTGGTGCATGTTGACTGCCTTCGTACATCTCTCCTGCAGCTTTTTTGTAAATGTCAAGGACCACTCCACAGACACTTAAGGAGGCCCGCTGCAGAGACATCAGCAGAGAAAGAAAATGTAAATTGAACAAATGTCTTCTGCAATAATTCAGTCTGAGAAGAAAATAAACTTATATCAAATCTCTTCTCAATGGAGTGTAGAGATTAATGCCTGTCTTTTTTTTAAAATTTTTTTTATAATGCCTGCTTTTTTCAATGGGACGGAGCCCATAAGCCAAAATAGCTGAAAAATAATTACTATTTTTCCTCATAAATGGAGATAATAACTACTACTTGATTGCTTCCTATGTGCAAGTTTCATTAAATATATTGATTGATTTAAAATTTTAACCACATGAAACAAGAATAATTTGTCTTCATATTTTACATATGAAAAATGCAATATTCAGAGATAGGAAATGGGTTTCCCAGTGTCACAAAACAAGTGAATCTTGGAAGAGCCATCAACTTTTATTGCTTCATTGAATGACCTGTTCTTGGTTTTCCTAAGAGTTTCCAGATATTCCTGCAGGTATATCCAGGGTGTTAAGGTTGCTATACTTTTTAGAGATTTTTGAATATATGCAATAGAAAATAAACCTGGCTAAACTCAGTAAAGTATGTGGAAAAATACTAACAGTATGTAAAAATAATTCAGAGGAAAATCTAAAGAACCAATCTCAGAAAGATCAGCAGAAAGGTTCATCTGGAAATGGGGGAACAGGGACAGAAAACATTGCTGTTGAGTCACTGCCATTGGGACTTACTGTCTTCAGTCATATTTCTATTTGTTTATATTAAAAATTTTCCAACTCAAAAGAATTATACAACATGATAAAACAGCTATTCAAATACTTACTAGAGTTAATAAACTTTAATAGTTTGACTTTTTCTAACTTAAAATATATGTTATTAAAAATATTCTAACCATGACTAAAGCCTTACCCTGTTGTCTTTCCTAAAGGAAATCTCTGTCCTGTGGTTGGTCTATAGCATCTTCATACTTGATCTTCATTCTATTGTATATTAATATCAGTAAGTATCAATAAGCAGCATGCATTTTATTTTGAATGTAAAGATTTATATAAGCCATCAAACTATATGTATTCTTTTCCAAATCTAATAGCTTTCTCCATCTAGTATTATTTTTAAATTTTTATTCATGTATATTTTTTCTGATCCTGTTTAATCATAATTAATATCATCATATAATTTAGCGGAGTGAATCAATTTATTTGTATACTTCCCCAATGAAGAAAAAGGTAAATCCTTTTTACTATATTTTTTGCTATAACAATTCTACTATGACTGTCTTTATACATATTTTTTTCTCTAGAAGAAAATTACTAAGCCATTGAATACATTCATTTTAACAGATTTTTCAAAATTGCACTTCAAAGTCATGATAATAAGCAGATACTAATTGGCAGTATAACTGAGTTCTTCCTTATATTCTTATTGATGCTTGGGAATTGAAATGACTTCAGCAAACACTTATTGATCACGTACTGCAAGCCAAAAACTCTTCAATGTTTTTCAGAAACAATAGTTATCAAAAGAGGTAAGAAATCTGTGTCCTTATGAAACTTATGCTTTGGCGTAGCAACACATACAATGAACGATATAAACAAACAAATGTCTTGTGTTCAGAGGTTGATAAGTGTCACATGGAGAAAAATAAACCAAGACAAATCAGTAGGAAGTCGGAGGGATGGTGAGATTGCATTTTTAAATTAAATGCTAACAGAAGTTCTCACTGAGAAAGGGACATGCAAGCAAAGACTTGACTTCATAGGAGTATGGGAGAACACCATTTATTATCTAGGAGAAAGCATGTTAGCTATAGGGAAGAACAAATTAACTGAAGTGAAAGTTTTCTTGGGTGGGTGTTTGTTTTTGAGGCAGTAAAGATGCCCAAGTTGTTGTGAGTGACACAGGGAATAACCGGAAAGGAGAAATAGAATAACAGGGAGAGATATTTTGGGTATTGCCCACCATCTTAGGGATTTTAGTTTTAACTGGAATGTGATTAGAATCCATTTCAATATATTAAACACAGGAGTGTATGATCTTACATGAGATTTAAAGGACACCTCTTGCTGCCATATGGAGAACAGATTCTAAGAGGGCAAGTATGGAAGAAAAATGTCAATTAGGAGGATAGGCAAGAGCAAATAAGGTGTTGGACCAGCATGGCAACAACGAAGGTGATAAAAAATAGTTTGATTTTGATGGACTTTTAAAACTTTTGCTAACTGATCAATATGAACTGAGGTCTCATTGTTTTATTAATTTGCATTTCCTTATGCATAAGTAAAATTCAATTTTTTTTCTGTCTATAACTTAGGTAACTTATTTTTTATATTTTTTAGGATCTACAAATATGATTTTGTATTGATTGTCATTATATCTTATATATTCTTTGTCCACATACTCTGTTAATTATATTCATATCAAATATTATCTCCCAAAAGTATAGATTCTATTTCACTTATTTGTGATACATTTGCATTTTAACTCTTAATATACAATTTAGTAATATTTTCTTCCATAATTTGCTATACGGTTATTTACTTATTCTTTTCCTTCCTCCTTTCCTTCTTCCTCCCCTCCTCCTCATCCTTCCCCTTCTTCTCCTTCTCCTCTCCCTCCTTCACTCGCTTCTTCAGAAATCCTACCTAATATTGGGGCTCTCATAATAAAGCCTAAAATATGTAATATTTGTTTCATGGGAAAGTGGTGGGTATCAAGAAAACTAATATGGTGAAGAAAGTTGGAGATTCATGTTATAGAGTGGCAAAACAGTTGGCAAACTGTCAGGTATGAAAATGTGAAAGATCACGTACCTGCTGAAACAGTGCTACAGGGGAGGTAACCCCAGTGTTAGTAGGTATTGCCTTCTGTTTGCTGATTTGGCAAGACAATTAAGAAAGAGATGTGATAGGAGACAACTGGCCAGATATTAGGGGAAAATGAAAGAAAAGAGAGTCAGTCTCAAAACGTGGATTATCAAAGATTGGGAAAAGTAATTAGGTGAGGGCTTCTAGATTTCAGATTGTAAAATGATATATTTAATAAGGCTTGGGCCTGGAAATTCTGCTAAAACTTGAACTGAACACAATGAGTCATCTCTGAATCAAAAATAGGAGTAAGGATGTGACCATTCACCTATTGCTTAAGTGGTGTTAAGGGCTGGCAGACATATGTTCCTGGTTTGTACTGAAAGTCCTTTATGTCTGTTTTTCTGATGTGATTATTAATAATGCCCCTTTTATTATCAATATTGTTTTGGTTTGGATAATAAAATGCTATTGATACACAGACTAATCCTATCTTCTGAGAGAGAGAGAGAGAAAGAGTGAGAGAATAAAAGAGAGAGATTGAAAAAAACATTGAAATGAGAAAGAAGGATGGAAGAAAAAGGGCAAAGAAGAAAAAATTGATATGAACATTACCTAGAGAGAAAAAAATTAGCATCAATACAAGCGTGCAAACAGACAGGAAGCCAGTAAATCAGAAGCTGATTAAGTTGTGGGGGCACTACATGCCAGGGAAATCATCAGCGAGGACCGGAAATGGCCTTTGGTTGTTGATGCCGTAGGCCAACCATTCTCCAGCAGGGAGTCGTCTGTTAAAGTGGTAGCCCCTAAAGACAGCACAGTCCACAGCATTCACTGCAGTGTGGCCAAAACAAGATGGTGGGCAACAGAGGACTTCTCAAAGAGTAAGGCCAAGAGGGATTCCACGTCTGTTGTGGACTAGTGGCTGTTGATGTGTCAGCGTTTATTGTGGTTATCCTGACTCTGCCCACCATTTCATATTGACCGGAGGTGAGAGGAAAGGAAGTAGGAATATATATTTTTAGTTTATTTTTAAAACTATAATATATATATGGATATACATCTATCTAGCAGCATTTATCAAAAAGACTCTACTTTCACACATTAAATTATCTCAGCATCTTTGTCGAGTTTTTTTTTTAATTTCAGGCTATTACAGGGGTACAAATGTTTAGGTTACATATATTGCCTTTGCCCTACCCGAGTCAGAGCTACAAGCGTGTCCAGCCATACAAATTACTATAGCTTTGTAATAGGTTTTAAAATAGGAAAGTGTAAGTGTTTCAAATTTGTCATTCTGTCTTATGATCATTTTAGCTATTCTGGTTTATTTACATTTGTATATGAATTTCAGGGTCAGTTTTTCAGTTTTGGTGGAAACAACTCCTGTTTTGACAGAGATTGGGTTGAATCTGTTGATGGATTAGAAAGTTATAACATCTTCACACTATTATGTCTTCAACTCCATGAAGATAGGTGTTTTTCCATTTATTTTCATTTTCTTTAATTTGTCTCAAAATGTTTTCAAGTTTTCAGTGTACAATCCTCAAATTCATTTTGTGCAATTTACCCGTAAGTATTTTGTTCCTTATGATGTATATCGTGAATGGGATTATTTTTCTAATCAGCTTTGTTTTGTTTAGTATTTGTCTGATGTAGATTTTGAGCTACTTTTTCCCACTGAATTCCTCTCTTTTACACCTATCAAAAACATTTGGTAAAGTCAAACCCCTTGTTGTCAAACCCCAGGGAGAGTAGGTTGAATATCTCCAAACTCTTTCTAATTGTTACCATGGCCTAATTCAATCTTCTCAGCTCCTGCTTTTACAGACCCGAGCTTTGACTCTTGATGCTATGTGCAAGTGAGAACAAAGTAATGGTCACTATTGGGCCAATAAACCATTCTCTATCACCTGAGGGATATTTTGGCATTAATTGCAATGCTCAGTGCTCTGTTTACCAATTATCCCTTTCTTTCTTTTTTGTTATTTATTTATTTCAGAATATTACAGGGGTACAAAAGCTTTGGTTACATAAATTGCCTTTGAACCACCAAAGTCAGAGCTATAAGTGTTCTCATCCCCCAAACAGCACACACTGCACCCATTAGGTGTGAGTTTACCTATTCCCTCCTCCTGATGAATGTTATTTCCACATGTTGCACGTAAGTGTTGATCGATTTGTACCAATTTAATGGTGAGTATGTGTGGTGTTTGTTTTTCCAGTCTTGTGATACTCCCTTAGAAGAATGGGCTCCAGCTTCATCCAGGATAATACAAGAGCTAGTTCACCATTGTTATGGCTAAATAGTACTTCATGGTATACATATACCACATTTTATTAACCCACTCATGTATTGAGGGGCACTTGGATTATTTCCACATCTTTGCAATTGTGAATTGTGCTGCTATAAACATTTTAGTGTGGATGTCTTTTTTTATAGAATGTATTTTTTTTGTTGTTGTTTGGCTAAATACCCAGTAGTGGGATTGCTGGACCAAATGGTAGTTTTACTTTTAGTTCTTTGAAGTATCTCCATACTACTTTCCATAGATATTGTATAAGTTTTAAGTCCCACCGGCAGTGTATGAGTGTTCCTATTTCTCCACATCCACACCAACATTTGTTGTTTTGGGACTTTTTGATAAAAGCCATTCTCACTAGAGTTAAGTGATATCTCATTGTGGTTTTAATTTGCATTTCCCTGATGATTAGAGATGTTGGGCTTTTTTTTTTTTTTTGTATGTTTTTGGCCGTTAGTCTATCATCTTTTAAGAAGTTTCTGTTCATATCTTTTGCCCACCTTTAGTGGGGCTGTTTGATTTTTTCTTGCCGATTTTCCTGAGTCCTATATAGATTCTAGATATCAGCACTCTATTGGATGTATACCATGCAAATATTTTCTCCCATTTTGTAGGGTGCCTATTAACTTTAATGACAGTTTCCTTGGCTGTGCAGGAGCTTTTTGATTTGATCAGGTCCCATTTATTTATTTTTGTTGTTGCTGTGATTGCCTTTGGAGTCTTCTTCATAAATTCTTTGCGTAGGCCAATGTCTGTAGGAGTTTTTCCAGCATTTTCTTCTAGAATTCATATGATTTCATGCCTTAGGTTTAAGTCTATTATCCATCGTGAGTTGATTTTTGTGAGTGATGACAGGTAGAGATCCTGTTCCAGTCTTCTATATGTGGCTATTTAATTTTCCCAGCACCATTTATTTACTAGGGATTCTTTTCCCCAGTGTATGTTTTTGTCTGCTTTGTCAAAGATCAGATGCCCATCATGAATGCAAGACACAGTTATACGAAAGGAAAAAGAAATGCTGTTAGTTTACGTCTTTATGAGAATGGAAGTGCACTATAGGCTATGAGGCAAAAAAAAAAGCACCTCCTTTTCAATAACAGATGTGGGGAGTACATGGCTGCCTTTATCCATAAGGGAGCCCTTGATTTTAGCCAGGCATATTTACATCCCACAAAAAAAGGGATTTTGTTAGTGAAATAAAAGGGGATTGATTATTGGAGTCAAAGGGAATGTTCTAAAATACTTAGCCATGAATGTGTTTTTTTCCTCATTGATCTTAGGCTCTATGACTTGTTTTGCTTAATAAAGTATGATCAGAAGTGACAGGTAGTCATTCTAGGTGGAAGCTTTGTGCTTTGTCATCCTGTCTTTCCCTCTGCTATGACCACTCCCGGTATTACAGATTACACTTCTCTCCCAGCCCTCGCTGTGAAGTGAGGGTGACACTGGCCTGCACAGAGCCCCAGCCATTCTCCAGTGGATGCTAAGCATTAGCAAGAAGGAAATCTTCATTGTTTTATGACCTTGAGATTTGGCAGGTGTTTGCTGCTCCAGGGTCGTGAAGCCATAGGAGGACTACAGAGAGTAGGGAAAGAGGGTTTTACATGGAAAATTAACATCCTCTGCCACAGCCAGATGCTATGTCATTACTCAGCTTTATAGATGAGGAAACTTAGGCTCAGGCAGGTTAAATAATCTGCCCAGTACCATATAGCTAATTAATACTGAAGGGGTTGTCCTTCTGAAATAGTATTTGTAAAACTATGCCATACTGAGTGTGCTAGATGTTATTTTTTTATGATACGGATGGCTCAAACTACTAAATGTTAAAATAATTTTCAAATAAATAAAGCACTTTCCTATATGCACTATTCCCCTAAATTACCCTATAGCATCAAACACTAAGCAGCTCCATTTTTATTGCAAATTGAATCTCTTGGAATGTTATCTGGTATACTTCATTTAACAGCAATTAAATTTTTCATAGGTTGGTATTAAATAATGTATTAATGAACAGTGTTATAAATGTTCTGCCATTATGATCTGTAATTAAAATGTCCCACAGAGTCTTGTGCTAATGATAATAACTAAATTACTGACACCTTTAGAGTCACTGTGGATTTCAAATACTTGGGCCTGCTACGGAAATTTAGCTCAGTCAATATTAACCTCAGCTGTCAGGAGATGCAAAACTTCTCATGAATAAGCATTGTTCGACTCATTTCAAAATATATTTCAAACACCTGTTACCAAATCAAAATAGAAATCTATTTTCAAAGGCACCCATAAAATGTGCAAGCATATTAATAGAAGCTAAACTTTATTTTCATCAGTTGATTTGCACCTGTAGCATTTATGACATTGGGCTATGAGACTAAAAACACAGTGGTCACTTTGGAATCTCTATTTAATAAATTGATTAATTAGTGGCTCTAAAGAATCCTCTTGATACAGTTAACCTGGCACTAAGATGTGTATGTCTTTATCAATATTAGTAATATATGAAATTTGTGTAACACTTTCACTTTTAAAAGCATTTTCATTCCAGCTCTCAGAAATATTTTAGTGTATATTAGCTTAATGCTATATTATAAATTGAGAAATTTTTGTTTGAAAATATTAAATTCAGAAGTGCATAGCAAAGCTGATTCACAGAAACTTCTTTTGACTGTAAGTGCAGTATTCTTGTCATTGCATGGCAGAATGAAAGTACCTGCCAAAGACTTTCGAGGGATGAATTACTTAGAGTCAAAGTTTCATTGGGAAGGGAAGCATCCCAGAAAGTGTCATGTGAAAACTATGTGGCCTTTTGGCTTTTTATGATCTTCACCACTATTATTACAGAGAAACTTCCATTGACCTAAATGGACATGAAACCTTCAAGTGACAATATTTAAGCTAATTTGGGGATAGAGTCTTCATTGCAGAGGGAACTTGAACCCTGAGAGAGGAGATTTAGAATACAGAGCAAGATACAAGTGTGATATTTAAAGTGGTTTCATGGGTGCTCCAGTTATCTTTTGTGCAGCAAACCAGCCTATAACATAGTGATTTAAAACAACAGAAATTTCTTATTTAGCTCATTGATCTGCAGTTAGGCCATGGTTCTTCAGGGATGACTCAATTTTTTCCTGTCTGAGATCATCTGGGATTTGGGTTCCTGTAAATGTTGATACATTCACATATGTGCTGATTGATGCTGGCTGCTGGGTTGAACCTTAACTAGGGCTGTCAACTAGATGCCTACAAATTTTAAAACCTCAGCTTTCTCAAAACGTAGTGGCTGGGTTTCAAGAAGCAAGCATCACAAGGGATGCTAATCAAAGCTGTGTGACCTCTTAAGCCCTTTTAAATCATTTAAAACCTGACATTGGGAGTGGTACAATGTCACTTTCACTGTCTTCTGTTTGTTAGTCTCTACTTTTGAGTCTCAAAGTCTTGCCCATATGTCCACGGATGGTAATTAGAACTACCTTTGATGGCAGAAATATAATATATTGGCAGACATTTTAAAACAATCTCACATTTTTAATGATTGATTCAGAAATTCATTAAGACATAAAATAATGGGAGAAAATCATATATTGAAACAGTATGCTTTTGTAAAATTTGTATGAAAATAGGGGAAAAGACAATTTCTGTATATTCACCTATTTCCCCAAACACATAACTTAGAGCTTAGTAAATACATGCTCGATGAATGAATACAGAATAAGTTTAGACTCATTTCTATCATTTATCCTTGTGGGCAAATCAAAGAAGAAATAGGGAATTAATAGCAAATATTATTTCATTCATAGCATCTCAGACAGATGAACACTCGGAGATAGGACTTTTAAGAAGGGGTATTTTTAAAAGTGGCTTTGGGGGAAGGTATTGGGTAAATAGATGTGAGTATGTCTTTAGTCTCCAGGGTTCTGTAGTGATATCAGGTTTTCACAGTAAGAGAGAGAAAGAAATATTGAGACACTAGGGAAGTAATAAGCAGAGAGAAGTGTGGTAGAATGTGTCAAATGGGAAGGATTGATCACTTTGAGTCCCACGATATATTAATACAAGAGCAAAAAGACATTTGGATTTTTTTTTCTGAAACATAAAAAGGAGTTAAATAGGCAAAGTTAAGAAAATTCTTTAAGGCCAAACTGTGGAATGGTTTGCATTCATTTAAAAACAAGGTCAAGGCTGGCAAAGGACAGAGTATGTGAGGACTTAAAGCAAGGTAAAGATAAATGCCTGAGATGCATTGTATGAAAACTATTCCTGGTGACCTTGGCAATCATTCCCCAACTTAAGCTCATGTTATTATCATGAGCTGTGGGGCTTAACATTTATGTACACTTATGTTTCAGACACAGTTCTGATGTTTAACAAGTATCGATTTATTTAAACTTCATACCATTGTGAGGAAGGCACCATAATTATCACTTTCATTTTACAGATGAGAAACTGAGGCATAGGAAGCATGAGGCAGAGCAGAGATTTAATCCCAGAGTCCATCAGATAAGATTGCAGTGTTCTGAAGCCACCATTGGACCACTGGGCCATGCTCCCTCTTACAAATCAAATTTGTTCAAGACTTTATTGAAATTAATTTAAGCCCAAATTTATGGGAGAATAATAAAATGGGAACCCAGTAGTAACAATACCGGCAGCTTCTGTACTAATACATCCTCTCTTCTAGAGAAGACAAATTCCAGCCAAGAGACAACTCAAGTAACCTATAAATAGCCATCTAACTAATTAAAGGCAGCTAGAAGCCAGGTTTTAATAGAGTCCATATTTTAATAAAATTTCAACCATATTGATTTTATTTTCCCTTCCAATTCCCTATCTCTGTCTTCTGGGAAAATGCTGTGAGAAATCTGAATGTAACTAATTCTAAACATCCATCTTCATACTCAGGGAACAGAAATTTGGGATCACACTGTCCCGATCCAGCAGGTAAGTTTATCATACCCTAGCATGGGGATAGATTGTCAATTTGTCTTTCTTTCTGTCTTTATTGTAGAGAAGATTTTTTTTCTCTTTTATTTTTTCTTTCAAAGTGATTTGCAGGTCCTTGTAATGAGGCATGCTGATAGAATATCTCTAATAGCACACAGAAGATTCCCTTCTGGACAACAGAAAATTGAAGGTGGCATCTTGTGGATTTCTCTCAGAAGATGCCCTGGTAGAAACCCCTGGAAGGGCTTTGTCAGGAAAGTTGTCCTTTCAGAAACAGACCGCTACTTCCCTTTGAGTCTGGTCCTTCCTCAAGCCAGAACAAACTCACCCAGTACTCAGCATGATGGTTACTAGATACAAGGAGGCAAACAGCAGGAGTTGAAAAAATCCATTGCAAGATAAATAATTCTAACACTCTGCTGACTTACAATAAAGATTAACTGTTCTACCACTCATCTAGGGAAATATCTACCTATTGGGAAGCTGCTCCTTTCCAATATATTAAGGATTAATTGCTTGCTTTATGGTTGTTATTAACCAGGCTAAATATTCCACTTAGACTACAGAGGTCTTGGACACACTGAAAATGTGGAATGGAACACAATGGGATGGACTGATAATAAATACTATGTTATTTGTTTTCTTCTTTTTAGGATTCCACGTAAAATTCTCTCCTCTTCAGTTTCCATGGTTCTTACCCTTTTTGTTTGCCTCTTCCTACATATGTAACCCTTCTGTGTCTTCCTCTTCTATACCAACCTTATATATATATTATGCCCTTGGGTTCGTTCTGTGCCTTTTTTTTTCATTTAATCTTTGGATCACTTTGAGTTCAATGTCTGGATCTTTTGAATCTTCTACTCCCATAATTCTAACTACATTGTTAACAATTATTACTCCCAAATACCCATCTCTGGTATAGATCTTTATCTGATATCACATCTGGATGAGTTATCAGCTTCCTATATAGCAACAACAGCGTTAGCCATCTTTCCATAGTGTTATCATGGCTGTTGGTATCGTTATTCTAGCAGCTGCCATTTACTGGGTACTTGTCACATGCCTGGTACTATCAATGTGTTTAATGAGGCTTTTGTAGGTTAAATAACTTGTAACAAGTAAATGGCTGAGCATGAACTTCAATCCAGATATATCAGAAATAAGATCTTATAAAGACTTTGGACCACTCGACAAAATGACTTGTAATCGTAGATTATTGACAACACAATAAATGTTTATCTACTTTGAAACTCTCAAGTTTTCTCTACCCAAACATACTATAATTCTCTACTAAGTCTCTCAGGCTGGTAAAAATTTGGTTCAGATCCTAATATCCAAGCTATCTCCCACCTTAGACCATGTAGCATCTTTATGTGCTCATTCAAAGCAAAGACAATCTTAATCACTCTATTTATGCCAATGAGGTTTTTCTAAAAAAAAGTTTAATCAATATGACAGTAAATCCACATACCCATGAAAATAGAGTCCTGTCATTGCTGTACAAGTGTTTGTTGTCCAACATTTGTTACCTTAAATGTAGTCAAGACGGTGAACTCAAAATTAATGCACCAGTGGCCATGTCATGTATATTTCTACGGATCTGGCCCCAGAAACTTTGACAGTGTATTGAGGTCTGTTTCATGAGCTGTCATGCAAATGACACCTGCTCACTTACACATTGGAGGGCCCAAAAATGACACACAAATTCTCTATCAATCAATAGCAAAGATGGATTGCTAAAGTTATTTAAAATAGAATTTCAGGAACAAGAAATATCCAAAATTGTCTATTTCAATTACACATGCGCCTAAGAGGTGACATTTTAAAGTGTCTCCCAAACAATTTATAAATATAGGGAAAACTCCTTTCCTTTCTTTTTTTGTTGAGACATCTCAGCAATGACTGGTTCTTTGTCACAAAAGGTCATGTTTACTAGTACATAGTGTGGAGTCCCTAGGACAAACAGTCCTAAGCATCAAGGAAGGCAGATTTTGAATGGATGTACAGGCAAGTGATGAGCATCTGTAATAGGCATTGATCACTAAAAAATTTAGTTATTTTTTCATTATACCCCCTTTTACATATTTTTCTTTGTATTAATCTCATTTTACTATTTAATAATATTAGGTATGTGTGTCTAATTTATAAGAACATTCCATTGGAAAGGAAGAATTAGTATTATTCAACTTTGCAATTTTATAAAATTACAGAGTGTTTCTGTAATTGTTAATATATTTCCACAAAACATAATATTAATACCTTAAAGTGATTACAGCAAGTATTTTACTGAGAGAGCTGCAAATTGGGTAGGGTTAGGTGGGGATAGCTCATCTCTGCTTGACCCAGCATCATCTAGGGTGGCTAAAAGGCTGACTTCATGTGAAGAGTCACTTACAAGCCCACGGGTTAATGATATTAGTTGATTCTTGAGATATATTTATTGGTGAGAATATCTATGCATAGATTCTTCATGTGGTTTGGGCTTCCTTACAACATGGTGACTTGCTCTTAAGGGCTGAGAGAGAACTAGTCAGGCATAAGCTGTATCACGTTTATGGCCTGATTTCAAAAGCGACACAGAGTCACTCCTGCCATGTAATATTCATTAAAACACAAATGGCAAATTCTGATCGATGCTCATATGGAAGGGGAGATAATAGATATCTCATTTCTTAATGCAATAGTGTCAACATCACATTGTAGGAAGAGCATGCAGGATGGAATGCAGTGGTGAGACCACCTTTGGAAATCACAGTCTGTCACACAGTGTCTGGTATATATGATTTTTATAAAATAAGTATAATATTATTAATAGAAAGAACAAAAGAAGGAAGAAAAGGAGGAACGACAAATGCAGAAATAATTATCTACAGTTTACATCTGGTAATCAACTCCCAGTCCTTTAATTTCTATACCAAATAAATGACTAAGTCCTATACATTCTTGTACCTCCCAAATGTTTACCACTTCTTTGCCTCAGACATAAACACTCTCTTAATTATTAAATCATATCTCAATGATACCAGCAGTAGTTTCTTTGTATTCTTTAACTCCAGGATTTTAGCCATACTTTCCTCCTTAGCATGACTTATAATAGAAGCAGAGGACTTTTCTAACATAAAAAATCATGCCAAATATTTACAGTTTCTTCCATCTTGTATCACTACTAATACAATAAGACCCACACATATAAAGACTATCATAAACTGATATGCACTATGTTTATAAAACACTTTCCTTCTCCTATAGTCTGTTATGGAGATTGTGTTTATGCCAAATTTACTTTAATTAAGTTCAAGGTTGAAGTGTAAGGAATTTAGCACCAGGAGTCATTGTTAAGTTCACTTTTTCCAATGTAGAGACATCCCTCTTCCTTAGAGAATGGTCTGGTACAGAAGCACCACTCTGCTATGTCTCTTTGCTTTGCTTTCACTTCTTTTTTGTTGTTGTTTTCATTTTCTTCTTTTTCTTTCAATGTCAACAGTTCCCCCAGATGAAGGCCCAAATTACTACAGTTCTTCCCCATAAGAAACAAGACATAAGTAAAATAAGCATGTACATCCCCTAATGGAGTGGCGGATTATCTTTGAAGTGTCACTTACTGGGTTCTCTCCATGGCAGATCCTAGTCATTGAAAAGGGCTCAGATTGCTTCCTTGACCCCTTCTCCTAATGAGATTGCCTCTTCCAGCATTTCAACAGCACTCGCTGGGCTTGCCCAGCCTTGGCTCAGGGCAAATGCAGTGCCTGCTGATAAAACATTTATGGGTTCTGAGGGAGGCCATTACCTACACATAGGGTGGAGGTTCTATGGGGCTGCATTTTCTTCCCATACTACGTGCTTGTTCATTCTGCTATCGCTAGAAGGAACAGAAGCATTATAAAATTGAAAATATCCAAGAAATAGTGTTCTCTTCTTTTCTTCTCTTTTTTCTTCTCTTCTCTTATCTTCTCTTCCTTCTCCTCCATCTTCTGTTCTTCTTCTTCTTTTCCCTCACCCCTCATCCTGAAAGAAGAATAAAAGCAACACTCAATATCAGCTTGCAGAATCACTTTTATGGAAACATTTGTTTAAACACTATTTTCCTTATGTTTATTTTCCTAAAGCCCAGTTTACTCTAGTAATGACAATTGCTTAACCATCGTGGGTGTATGTGTGTGTGTGTGTGTGCGTGTGTGTGTGTGTGTTTAGGAAACACTGAACATGAACTCAAATGAAGACCCTCACAATCACGTCAGAATTGTGGATCAAAGTGAAAGATATCTGAGATTACTTAGGTGATACCAACCAATTCTGAAAACAAGTGTGAGACTATGTGGGACATATAAATTCTCAACCTATAGTAGGTACTCAATGCTGAATGGATGGATATAAAAGTAAGTGAGTAAACAATGAATGAGAAATGAAGAGCACCTGAAGATTAAAAAATATCTGGATTTCAAATTTCAGAATGCTTCTTGGCCCTGTTGGAATAACATAATAAGAGATAACTCTTACCAATCTGCTTGTCATGTACCAGGTGTGGTTCTCAGTAAATACAATTCAATTACATCCCACAAAAATCCTACAAACATGATACAAATATTAGTCTCATTTCTTCAGGTTAGGAAACTTGAGTTCAGATAGCTTCAGGCCACTTGCCGAAGGCCAGGAGAATTTAGATATGAAATTTAGCAATTTCATATCTATGACTTCAATGCCTACCCTTGTATTCATGGCACTATACAGGACATGCTTGTTTTGTCAAAATTGGCCACATTTTGGTAGAGAAAACATACAAACAATATAGAAATCAAGTAGTACAATAAGTGCCTATATCATGAAGAACAAAAAAATTCGTGTTTTCTCATTTTAGGACTAAGTGGTTCAGAATATAAACGAGTGAACCAACATAGTAGCGTTTTACCTACCAATTTAATACTGGGAAATATGCTCTAAAACTCTTCCTTCTTATTCTGAAGCATGGTCTAGGTATGCTTTTCTCTGCATACATCTTTCTGAAATAATTTTAGTACATTCTTTGCTATACCTAGAAATATATGTCATAAATATTAAAAACAAAATTCCATTCAAGACGTTTTTTTCTAATGGAAAAATAAAATAACTTATACATAGAGAAAATTGCAGTGATAAGAATTTATTTTTCCATAGATTGTGCACATAGACCTTAGTATAAGTTTACCAGCTATGAATTAAGTGGTGAATATGTACTAAACACTTAGCCAACATTTTCTGTTTTGACAATCACAATATTGTGAAATAGGTAATTTGATCTTTTTTAGTCAAAGAGATCAGAGACTCAGAAATGTTGAGTGATTTGTCTAAAGGATGTAGAAAATCCAAAACTCTAATCCAATTCTGCTGATTCATAATCCTTTTTTTTTCCTACTACATGATGATGTCTCATTTGAAAAAAAAAAAAAAGATGCTTGGGACATTTGTTGTCTGTTCAAACTGTGCTGTCTTTATCCACTAACTTCAGGATAGATTCATATCGAGTAAATAATGAAATCAGCTTTGGCATTCCAACACATTTAAAAGAGATAAGTCTTTATAGAATCAGATCAAGGCAGATATATACAAAGTTCAAATTTTTAAATTGTATTTGGTACTTTAAAAATCATAATAAAAGGATAAGTTAATCCGTCCATGTTCTCTCAGCTGTCAGAGTGCTTTAGGTGTTATAGTACGGAGAGCGAGAAATGACCATTCACAGACCAAATTAAGCCGAATTATGAGTCTTTATTAGCTGGTCAGCGACCACTCCTGCCCTGTCAGAGCACAGGTGCAGAGAATGGCCCCCTCCTATTCTTTACACGGGGTTTTTATACTATTTTCGGAGAGGCTAC